>JAOYSI010021702.1:18871-32559 GCA_025775065.1 Hiodon alosoides | reverse complement strand
CACCGCTGGAGAGGGGATTCTCACTATGCACTGGTCGATTTTCCACGACACCGCTGGAGAGGGGATTCTCACTATGCACTGGTCGATTTTCCACGACACCGCTGGAGAGGGGATTCTCACTATGCACTGGTCGATGGGGTTCTATAATTGGTGGCACTAAACCTGAGCCAACTGACCTTTTTTCTGCCTGGAAAGGCTGTGGCTTGCCCCAGTCATGTCATCTAGCAGCACAGACGGCCTAAGCTGCAGCCTGCGTGGGCTGTAGTCGCTGGGTCAGTGCTTGTGCCTCTCTCTCGCTTCATTTATTGGGTCTAAACCACATGACTTGACAGGACGCCCATAGATCTTGTAGACGTTGTCTGAAACGATCCTTGCAATCAGCTCTCTGACCCATATATCTTCTGCTTGTACTGTACATCACTAAGCCCTTTCCTCTTGGCCTCCTCTGGCGTGTTACGCAATATGCGTTGTGCTTGTGTTTACCCATTTCTACTGCAATGAATTAAGTACGATTCATGAATTTGGCTTAAGAGTTGAGTTCCACGTGTGATTACACATCTGGAGTAAATAAATGCAAGATAAAGAAGGCAGAGAAACTTTCAGGAAAACTCACTAAGGAGTGCTCATTATTGGACAATGAGTGATATTGATATTGATATTGATTCAAAAATACTTGATTTAACTATAACAAGTGTGCATTTTTCTGCAAGGTGTTGTGAAACAACCTGGCGATCCTTTGGATGCTGACACCTTTATTGGTGCAACTTATAAACGGCGATTGGCAGGTTGGCTTTCGATGCCGTTCATTTCCCGAAAAGCAGCTGGTCCTCGACCACCACACGTGTATCCAGCAGGTGTGAACGTGAGCAAAAACCCAAGAACCTCCCCGCCCCACTGCCCCACAGTGGTCACAGTGGGTACTGAGTCAGGTTCCTCTGGCTCTGTTCTGGGTGTTGATGCAACAGGAACGCCAGAGGCGCTAACTTTGGCCAGGTCATGAGCCCATGCCTTGTAAGTCTGACCACCTCAGTCAGGCACAAACACAAGCACAGCTTTTCAGAGAATCCAGGTTTTTTTTTTTGTTTGGTTTTTATTATCTCGTGTGAATGCTGTGTACAGTCTACAGTACTCAGGTAAAGATGAACATTTCTGGACTGCGCTGTGGTATTAACCCTGGTGCCCAGCGAATATTCACGCTCAATACAACTTTCTTCGATTGGTTTTTTGTTTTATTTTCTCCTTGTTTTCTTCAACTTCTTCAAAATTATAACCTGTGCTTGTTTCAGGATCTATTTTCTCCCAGTCTGAGTAACATTCAGTCCTGTTTCCTTCTAAACATTACCACGGGTCAAGAGTAACGTCACTGACGTCGGCCTACTGTGAAACATCTCAGTAATCATCTCTGTCTTTTACCTTGGAGATTCAATTTTACCCAATTTTTTTGCTTTGAATTCTGTGCTTGATGGAAAGGAAAACAGAGAAAGGATCTCCTTGCCTTGAGTGTTGACAGTGGCAAAGAGACAGGTGATCGCTTAGCGTGGTCGCTCTTGTTTTCCTGTATAACACAAAGGGAAAACCAAGGCAAAAATGCCCCATCAATCAGGCTCCCCTCCCCTCATCGCTTGGGTTCCTGCCAAAAAGTGAGGGGAGACCGGCTTTGGAATTTCCTGCTCCGGCAGGAACGGGAGTCCGGCATTTTTTCACTGGAGTTTCTCCTGCACAGTACAGTCTTGCTCAGCTCCACAAGTCCACGTTAAAACCCAGCTCAGGTGGACGCTGGTCAGTTCAACCGAAGGCATTCATTAAAATGAAGTGTTTTTAGATTGTTTTGTTACCGTTATTTTACCGTTATATCTGGCCTTCTGTGGCTGTCCACACTTGTTTTGTGTGACAAGAAGTGACCTCTATGTTTTATTTACTGTGCCGTTGGTTGGTAGGTGACTTAATTATGCTTTCCCCTATGCACTGGGGATTTAGTCTGTCAACAACATTTAGGGAGTAGAGTTTTGTGTTCTCTACCCTTTCTCTACCATTTGGCACAATCCGTTAAGGTCAAGCTAGATTCTCTGACTTTTAAAGATTATCGGGCTAAAAATATCTTACCATTTTAACAACAGCCAAAGCATTGACAACTTCACACAACTGACTGCATGCGTAGCATACCCTGGTATGTAGTATGTCTCTATTTAATCAAAAGTGATAAAAATGAAAATATACAAGACAGTATACAGACTAATGTCCCATTTAAACACAGCTTTCAAGTCTGAGCAATGGAGCATCAATTTGTGTTATACATAACGAACAAAATATAATTGCCATTATGTGGATATATACTCAGGGAATGCAATCAGGACAAGCCAGATCAATAAACGCACCCCTAAACAAGGGACGAT
This sequence comes from Hiodon alosoides, assembly GCA_025775065.1. NCBI lineage: Eukaryota > Metazoa > Chordata > Actinopteri > Hiodontiformes > Hiodontidae > Hiodon > Hiodon alosoides. The sequence continues at coordinate 30,166 of JAOYSI010021702.1, read as the reverse complement.
GCCCTTCCATTACGGCATCTACATGCTTCAACAATACATACAGGTGAGATGCATAGCTCGTAAATACAGGTGAGATGCATTGCTCGTAAATACAGGTTAGACGCACAGCTCGTAAATACAGGTGAGATGCATAGCTCGTAAATACAGGTGAGATGCATTGCTCGTAAATACAGGTGAGATGCATTGCTCGTAAATACAGGTTAGATGCACAGCTCGTAAATACAGGTGAGATGCACAGCTCGTAAATACAGGTGAGATACATCTGGTGCGACAGCTCAAAGTAATTGGGACTTCAGTGTCGGAGATAGGAGGTTCTCTCAAACACACAACAGCTCTTGGTGGTGGCAAGGGGAACTGTTGATATTTCTCGTCTGTGTCATGTGTTGAGTCTGGTCAAGCCTGCGCTCATTTCTGAGTCTTCCTGGGTGTGTGGGAAATATGATGCCATGCTGGTGGCATCATTTTAACCAAACCAAGAAATTTGTGTCTAGAGATTGTGGATGGGAAGACGTTTGTGTAATAGATGCCTAACCCGTGGTAAATTCACTCCTCCTGGTCAAAGATGCTAAGACTGCTGTATTGTTTTTTTATATATTTGTGTGCGCGTGTGTGCGTGTGTGTCTGTGTCCGTGTGCGTCTGTGTGCGTGTGTATGCTTGCTCAGGGCTTTCCAGGAAGTTCTGGCGAGAGAGGACCACCGGGCCCAGACGGAAACCCAGTAAGTGTCAGAGCTTCCTCTCTCAAGGTCTCTCAAGTGTATTTTCTCATAAGCTGAGAACATACATGGTTTTTGAAAAAAATTCCTGATTGATGTTTTCGAGCAATTTATTATTGTTATAACAAGTATTAGTAATAATAAGAAAAACATGGTCTTATTGCACGTTATTTCCAATGTGAAGGTGAAAGACACCCTCTTAACCAGCCTGGTTCTGCATCTGCTGAGTGAGGATAGGGAAAGCCTGAGGGTCCATCCTGTAGGTCACCAAAGCTGGCGCACCGTGTAACCGCCGTGTAACCGGCGTGTAACCGGCGTGTAACCGGGCCCGTGTCCGGCTTGTCTCAGCATGGTGAAGGAGCACAGGGCCGGAGTTCTTCTACAGCTCACACAAGCTCATCTGAGAGGATGATTTATTGGATCAAAGTCACTGCTTGTTTGTGTTTAGATGCTCGCCGTGAAAATGGTGAAAATGGTGAAAATGCCACCGTGGGAGCCTGCATCCCGCAGGGCTGCTTTGTCACTGGTGCCGTTAGAGAAATCCAGTCCAATCCTCATTGATTGATTATGGATGTTGGTGTGTGAGTGGGCTCTCCAAATTCGTCACAACGTTGAGATTGCGTTTGTCTTACTGGGACGTTTCCTGGTCTTGCCTGGTCCACCGGAGTGATTAGCCTGAGAGTTACTTCGCGCTGTCTGATAGCGAACATTAGTTAGCCCCCCTTTTAAACTCAAAAGTAGTCCCAATGAATAAATAACAGCATTTAATAAATCCTTCCTACAATGCTGTGTACAGCGACGAGTTTGGTAAGGGGGTGAGTCCTGGAAGGACAGTTTCCCCTCACTTTACATCCTGGCTTCTGGAGTGTGAGGAAGTGGTCATGGCTCACAGCTGTGGGGCTAGATGAGCGGGACTAAAAGCACTCTCTGTGTCCCACACCAGGCCCCTTTCATTAGCCTGGCCAGGGGAAATGGAAGGTAAAGATTACACAAGCTATAAAGGGACAGATGCTGAGGTCACCCTCCCCTCTCCCCTAAGTCCTTCAATACCAGCCAAGTGAACACTGAACAACCTCTCTTTAGACACTGTTTGTTTAGCGTAGCCAATAACCATAGATATTTGCTCATTTTACTAGGGAGAGCTGGGGCCCTCTGGGCCTTGTGGAGTTCCTGGCCTCATTGTGAGTATTGGAATCAATTAACTATTTTCTCCTTATCCCACCCCCCTCTCCACATGTCTCATAAGCCCTGGTTTGCACTTTGTCACCAAGCATAACTTACTTTATACCCTGACCCCAATCTGTACAGTCTCTCCATTGTCTTTTTATTTGTTTATTCTACGGTCACTCATTATAACAGTTAACGTGTGGCTTCCCGACTGGGACTGTGTGCCTGTCCTTTCCTTGACATGTTGAGTGATTACTGTCGGTTTGTGTTCGATTAACTGGCATTGGCATCATGAATGACTCTTTAGTCCTTGTTTTATAAATGCTTTAAATAAGCCTTTGAAGAGCCAGAAACCTGTGCGAGAGCATTAGTGAGGTCAGGCACTGATGTTGGACCGTTAGGCAAGACACGAAATCAACGTTACAATTCATCACAAAGCTTTTTGGTGGGATTGAGGTCAGGGCTCTGTGCAGGCCACGTTCTTGACCAAACCATTTCTGTATGGACCTTGCTTCATGCACATGCTCGTGCTGAAACAGGATGGGCCTTCCCCAAAATGTTGCCACAAAGTTGGAAGCACATAAATGTCTGCACATTGTATCATTGTTTGCTTTGAGGTTAAGATTTCCCTTCACTGGAACCATGAAAAACAGCCCCAGCCCTCCTCCACCAAACTTTACAATTGGGGATATGCATTTGGGCAGGTAGCGTTATCCTGGCATGCAGTAAAGCCAGATTTGTTGGATTTAAAGGTGAGGAAGGTGGAATCATATGAAGGTGCCACATTGACAGTCACTGTGCTATTTAGTGGGGCTCATTCTATTGCCAATGTTTGTCTATGGAGATTGCATAGCTGTGTGCTCAATTTTATACACCTATGAGCAACTGGTGTGGCAAAAAATAGTTTATGGTGACAACCACACTTTTAACGTGAATGCTCTTCTCTCCTGGTAGGGCAACACGGGTCCTGTTGGGGAGATGGGTGTTCAGGGACCGCTTGGTCTCAAGGTGAATAGTGCTACACAACTTTAGTCAGTTCTGGAGCAGCATCTGGGAACACGTCCTTACGGTTATATATACCTGAGGTATCCTGATGCGTCCCACCCTCCTCAACGCAGAACTGTGTCTCTTTGTTATAACACTGGCGCGAATGATAAGCACTGTTTCCTCAGGGTAGTTTTCCTAAACTAAAGGAATTTCTGTCTGGTAGACATTTTTTGAGCCAGATCAAATGCTATTCAGCATTCCTCTAATGCTGAAGAGTTATTCCACAGTAGTCTTTAAGCTCCTGTATATCTGTGTTTTTTTATTTTTATATTAACCGTGTAGACTTTTAAATATGGCGGATGTTAACCTACCACTGGGTATTTTTCAGGGGGTTCCTGGAAATCCTGGAGAGCCTGGACAGAAAGGTGATAAGGTGATCTGAAGACTCCCTTACCAGCCTGAGCTTACTCTGAATGCAATCCAGCCTCTCCAGGGCACTTGCCCGGGCTGTTTGCCTTTGGCAAACCCAGTAGACCAGGCCTCACTCTCTGCATCTCCATTAGCATTGGAGCCCATCAGGGGAGCCGTTGATCCTCTGTCAATGAGGCCTTGAGCATGTTAGACATGCGTGTACGTAGTGGAAATGCATGCATAAGTCTGACCTCAAGGCCATATGAACATTAATGAGCTGAGGACCCGAAGGAAAGGTGTTGGGGTTGTTGGGGAGGGTGGGGGCATTGTGCTGGAATCTTGACAACCCCTCACCCTGCAGACTTCATAATGGAATCTCTCAGTCTAAACTGGAGTCACATACACTATAGTAGGTGTTCGTATTCTTCAAGAGGTTATCATAGTAGGTTTCTGAAGGGCTTTTTCATGGTTGGCAATGCATTTCCTTGAGACTCTTTAGTGTTTAATACTTGGCCCAGCATTGGTAGTGGAGTGGAATAGAGTCACACATCTAGTAGTCCCTTTCTTCACTCTCTATCCCCTCTCTTTAGGGTGAAGTTGGTCTTCCTGGAGAGCCAGGAGAGCTCGGGTTCCCAGGCGACAAGGTGATAATCTTCACTAACCCACAGTCCACACATGGGTCTGATCCCGTCCTTGCTCCTGTGAGACCCTACTAGGGCTCTGCTCTCTTCCCTGACACTGTGGGCCACTACTGAGCCATGCTAATTTCTTATAAAGGTGCCCGTTTACTCAGACCAATTAAAATAGTTTAAATTTAAATGTTAATTGGTTTACATTCTTCTGATCTTTTTCTTATCCCATCAGTAAGTGTTCCATTTCACAAATGTCCTTCTGAGACTTTTCTGTTCTTTTATTTGTTTTCAGCTCAGTACGTCTCAGTGTTTGCCTGTGTGCTGTGTGGTGTTTACATGGGTTACATGTGCTCTAACTTTCAGCCTGTTTCTTTACAGGGAGTCCAGGGGATTCTGGGAATGCCCGGAATTCGGGGGAAAGCAGGGCCTCAGGTAGGTTTTTCAACCAAATAGAACTGCCTCTACCTTGGTCCTTGTTTGCTTGTAGTTATGTTTTTTTTTTTTTTTTTACTTTCTATTCTCAACTTTTGTTCTCAAAATCCATTATGAAATTTTTTTTTTTAAATGGCCGTATTCCTGTATATTTCAGTCACCTTGCTACGAACAGGTCCGTACTTTCATTGTACAGATCAGCTATTTTTTGGACTCAAGTCTGCACACACATATAAGCGCGCATCGGTTTTTCATTGTAAACACTTTGGACGATGCTTTTGGCCTTTTGTCTAATAGCGATTGAGAAAAACACAAGCTCTCTCAAACAGCGTTGTTCAACCCATTAGGTGTGTGGGCTAAATGGTTGCATTACTTCCACAGGTAGCAAAACGTCTTCAATGGTTGGATTTGAGTTGAGAGCTGTGCAGCCTTCTGTTAACTGGAGCTTTATTTACAGGGGAAGACAGGTGACCGGGGGCCAGCAGGCTTTCCTGGCCCTCCAGGCCCAGAAGTGAGTACTTGCCAAGTTGTATTCCTAATCTTTATATGACTTACAGAAATGCACCAGATTATTTATTTGAGGTGTTATATTTCAGCCTTTAACCTTTAGATTGTTATTGAATATGTCATGTCACGGATATTTTATTAATGAAAAATGTGATTCTGAAAAGTGCTGGGACAACATTTAAAAATGCTGAGACACCGGCCACTTGCAAAGAGTTTTGTTCAAACCAAGGGCTTCAAACCACAATCCAAAATATTGGGTAGAGTTATATCTAGAGTTATGATCAAATGTCAAGTTATCATTTGATAAAAATGTTTTTAAGTTATCTTGTGAGACTCAATCGGGTGACTCAGATGTGAGACTCAGTCGGGTGACTCAATCGGGTGACTCAGTCGGGTGACTCTATCATGAGGCTCAATTGGGTGATTCAGACAGGTGACTCAATTGGGTGACTCTATCGGGAAGGTCACGATTCCTTCTGTTTTCAATCAGAGCCTTCTGAATGGTTTTTCAGGATTGAACAAAAGGTGAACACGGCCCATGTGTTATTCAGAGAGACGTGTGAGTGCGCACAGTCAGGTAACAGGCAACCAAAGTTAGGCTGCATTCACAGTTATGTCTCCTCTTCTGCCTTAATCCGAACTGTTCACAAAAAAAGCACAGACCTGTCTCTGGCAGAAGAGCAGATATTATATCACAATATCTGTTGTTTCAGTTATGCAGCTGTTGTACTTCTGCCAAAAAGATGTAGAAAGTGTCAATAAACTGAATGACCTGCAAGTTACACACAGGGGAGGGAAAAATGTATCACAGAAAGCAAGGGTAGTATTGACAATATTGACACATAGCCATCATGTGCAGATAAATTTCTATGTCAGTTTCTATGTCTTCTATAAAGAGTAGAACTTTGATTCCTGAATGCTCAAGAATGTAGTTTTTTTGTTATATTTATTTTCTTATTATGAACAATATCGTAGCTGGTATGTTTTAGTTATCCCATGGACGGCCGAAACTAAATTGGAATATTTACAGGAAAAGTCACTTTGTGAGCCTGGTCAGTTGAGTTCCTCTGTCAGACTTTGCTCTTCCAGTTTTAAAACTGCTCCTGGATCTGGGACAGAATGTCTGCTTGAAGAATTCCTTATGAGCTGATGTCACTGCCACTCAAGCACCGAGCGGCACCTTCGGATTTCATGACATCCCTTTCTATGCAGATGAGATCGGTATCCGGCCGAGGACTTGTCTTCTGGATCTCCCTAGGTTTCACAGACCTCAATGAATACCCTCTTGTCAATCCAGGCCCAGGAACTGCCTTCTGGATCTCCCCTAGGTTTCACAGACCTCTATGAATACCCTCATGTTAATCCAGGCCCAGGAACTGTCTTCTGGATCTCCCCTAAGTTTCACAGACCTCTATGAATACCCTCATGTCAATCCAGGCCCAGGAACTGTCGTCTGGATCTCCCCTAGGTTTCAAAGACCTCTATGAATACCCTCATGTCAATCCAGGCCCAGGAACTGTCTTCTGGATCTCCCCTAGGTTTCACAGACCTCTATGAATACCCTCATGTTAATCTAGGCCCAGGAACTGTCTTCTGGATCTCCCCTAGGTTTCACAGACCTCTATGAATACCATCATGTCAATCCAGGCCCCGGAACTGTCACTGGTTCCACCACCGACAAGCTTTATAGCAATAGCAATGGACAACTTCCTGCTTTTGCCAGAGTCAGGAACAACATCTAATAATGGAAATGCGAGAGAATAATAATCTGAAAAACATTTTAAAAGTTGACAGACTTAAATTGGTTGATTGCAAAATAGAACAGATTACGGTTAATCGAATTAGCAGCCTTCTTAAAATGTGTTGTTCCTGCTTCAAGGTAGAAAGTGGCAGGAAAGAGGAAAGAGGTCTTTGACGGTTCTGTGTCCTCCCTATCCCGTACAGGGTTTTCCAGGAAACATCGGCCCACCTGGACAAAACGGCCTCCAGGGCCTGAAGGTCAGTCACAACCCGTACTTTCAACACAGTCCAACCTGTAGTTATTGTACTTGTTTTTCATGTTATATTTAATCCTAATTAATTAGTAATTATATCCTTTTTTGCACTTTAAACACCCAATACTTAGGATGAAAGACTTATTCATAATTTACAATCATCCAGTAATTATACAATAATCAGTAATAACCTTGTATCAAGTTTGTTAGACACCTGACATAGTTTTCTCCTAACTGCCAGCGGTGTATCTCAATAAAGATGTTTACCACTGTGCATGGTTTGCTTTATAAAGGAAAAGGATACTAATTCAAAATAAACTAAACTAATGAATCTGGCTGAGAGCTGTTTTATTTTAACGTCTTGGTCTCTGCTTCTATAAAGTGTCCAATGACTTCGTTCACAAGAAATACTTGAAGGCACTCTATAAAATAAAGATTTAAAAAATTTTAGACAAACTGAGATCTTCTGTGTGATGGAAATAGTCAATATCCTGCTTTGGGGGGGCAAATCTATAGATTAAAATGTTCTGGTATTTTTGAAGCATGAAGCATGCTTCAACAAAAGCATGCCGGTATTTCCAAGATGACTCATGTGTTTGTGATGTCCATCACATTAAATGGTTTTGGCATTTTTGCAGGGAAAACCTGGCTCGATAGGTCTTCCTGGTCCTCGAGGAAGTCCTGGAATAGAGGTAATAATGTTTTAAAATTTGGTTTTGCTTTGAATTGTCTCAGTGTTAATCAATTTAGGATGCTCAGTGATTCCTTGTTCATCCTGTCCTGAATTTCGGCTGGTTCGCAATTGTAAAAACACAAGGCAACCACAGTGTAAAACTTGCACGTCTGTCGTGATTGGACGTTTTTGAGAGAAGGAGAGATAATTCCAATATTGTGGATTACGTTTCTATCTGGTTATTCAGTCAGGGGTTTGTCCTGTTTGCATAAAAAATTCTAATTAATCAGCACTGGGATGCTGGAATTATTTTTTGCAATCTGCTTAAAGGTAAAGACACCTGTCTCCACTGTTAGTATTGTGTCTTGCTATTGCGACTAGAGAGAGCATATTTTTGTGTTTAGGGTGAAGAAGGTCAGATTGGACCTCTTGGTGCGTCAGGACTGGAGGTGAGTTTTGAATTCTGCACAGAGAACTGAATAGCTTCAGGTATGTGTTTGCTTTAAATGGCAGCCTCTTTAGGTCTGATCTGAAGCCCAGATACTGCCTGTGGGTCATTGGTAAAACAAAGGGCTCAGTGCCAGGGAATTACTTGTATATTTAGCCTATCACCGTGCCAGATTTCTTATTTGATGCAATACATTCTTAAAAATTATTATTATTTTTTTTTTTTAATCATTTTGCCCCGTAGAAGAAAACTAGCAGTGGTCATTGTGTAATTTAATTAAAACCAGCCAGCAACAGGCTCTGTGGCTCTGCAAACATAATTTCAGCTAAAACACAGTGCTGGTATGAAAAATAAAGTGTTATATCTCTACACCACTCACTTCAGTTATGGAGCTGCTGTACTTCTGTCAAACGTCTGCTACATGGTGCTCTGTGTTTGTGTAGAAAATGACCAAAGGTTGAACTACACGTTACCAATGAAAACTACTGAACAGAACAAGGGCCGCAATATTGAAACACAGCCACCAGGTGGTGGTAATTTCTGTGTCTCCTCAGTTTTATTTAATCTCTCTCCATGCAGAGGAGAAGGATAACTCAAGTTCAACAGACCTCTATAAATATACATATATTTAAACTGCTGTTGGCTTTATTACACCCTAGTTTTGTCAGAGTCAGGAACAACTAGTGAAGGGAAAGCAGAGAGTTTAGAACAACGTTTTAATAACGACGGATAAATAAAAGGCTACCCAATCACACTTGGCTTAACTTACTCTGCATTTTTTATTTTGTTTTTAATTTAATTTAATTTAATTCACCCTAGAATAAAATAACGGCTTGTGGCACCTTCTCTTTAGGGCACACCTGGGCAGGGAGGTTTCCCTGGAACCCTTGGTTCAGACGGACTAAAGGTTAGGCCTGCTCCCCTTATACATGTGTGAATCAGCCATCAGTCACCAGCCAGATTCACTTTCTTTAGATCCTAATTTAATGGAAGCACAATCCAGCCATGAGTTACACCAAGCAGCAAATTCTGTCGTTCTGACGTTCAGTTTTCAGAATTATTTAGAGGCTTCTTTTGTGAACGCAGGGTGAGCCTGGGATAACTGGAAAAGCTGGAAATGTTGGTGAAAGGGTAAGGTTTTGCATGCTTGTTTAGGTAAAAGTCTGGCTATAAATTCACTGTAGATGTAAGCCTGAGATTAACTTTCCTTTGCTTTGCATCAGGGCCTTGTGGGTTCCTTCGGGCCAGTTGGAGAGACCGGTATTTCGGGAGAAAAGGTTAAGCCTACTGGGGAAGCCAGTCCCAGTTTACTCGCAGTAGTCCTGAGAAGTGAGAGCATTAAGTATGATGTGGGCTCATTGTACTGCTTTCTGTTTCCAGGGGGACCGCGGAGAGATTGGACCACCGGGGTCCCCAGGGGGAAAGGGAGTGTTGGTAAGGAGTAAGGTTTACAGAGCATGTCTGGCTGTTGGCAGGGGGGTCTTAGTGTACGGTGGAACCATTTCTAACAATGGTAAAAGTCCTGACACAGCCGTTCCCTCAGTTGGAAAATCGTTATATAGAATAGTTAGATTTGTAAACATCACACCTATATTTAAAAGAAAAGAAAATTCTTCTAAGTGATGATATAAAATATATCAAAGATAAAAAATAACAATAAAATATTTTCAGCCACAATCGTCTCTCTGGTCAATGCAGCACAGGGACTTAAGGTTATAACACCTTTAGTCCCTGTGTTTTAATGATAATGTTTTATGGTGGACATTTTTAAAAGTGTGTGTGGCAGTGGGCCTATATTTATTTATTTATTATTTCTTTGTTTATGTTAGGGTCACCAAGGAACTCCCGGAGAAAGGGGGCCCTCTGGTCAGCCAGGACCGCCAGTAAGTTTTACCAACAGCATTTATAATGAATTTATATAGTAATAATTATTGTATCCTATTTTGTTGGACTATATTTCTGTAAACAGTGACATTCTTTTGATAACTTCCACATTTCAAATGAGCTGAACAAGTGGAGATGGGGGTTGCCATGCAAAAACAATTCTAATTTAAATAAAATAAAATAAAATAAAAATCTTTCAATATTAAAATATATTTAATTTGCTTTTGTAAGATTTAAAAAAATACGAAATAGAAGCACGCAAGGCTACAAATATATAACTTTTTCTGATAGTGGATTCTGTAAGGAATTTATATCCCATTCTGCATTAATGACTCTTCTTATGAGAGGAATTTAAAATTTAGTGAAAGCAATGCTACTGCATACAGCCAGGTCATCAGAGATGCATTGAGCCGTATACTACACAGGAAATGTAAAAATCCACACAGTGGTTCGTTCAGTAGCCCCCATTATGTGCAGAATTTCAGCACATTCGTTTAAAAATCTTAAAGGTAAGACAGGAAACTTTCTCCTTAAACTGAAAAACAACAGCACAGCTCATTTCTGCTTTTCCTTTCTTCCTACACTTCTTTTCTTCACACGCTGTGTTGTGCAGGGACCACCTGGAAGTGTGGGGTCCATCGGTACCAAAGGGCTGAAAGGCAGATGGGTGAGAAATGGGTCCAGTGTCAAACGTGGTGTCAAGACTGCGGCCAGATTTGACACTGGCAAAGGGTCACGACACGGAGAACAGGGTTTGCTCTGTAAAGTACACATCATGTGCCACATCGAGGAACTCGATTGGGCGATTTCTTTTCTTTCTGTAAATTGACAGTATAATATTTATACAGTGTTAAAGATCTGGCAAATGCCGTTGGGATGTCACCATGGAAGAAGAACACGTAGGGCAGAGTTGTGAAAAGCTTTTCATGAACTGGTCTAGAACCACAGTGGCACTCGCCACTCGCCACTCGCCACTCGCCACTCGGCTAGTGTTAACAATACCCCCCCCCCCCCCACACTTCTTCTTTCTAGGGTGCAAGAGGGCCTGATGGTCCAATAGGAGAGTCAGGATCAGGAGGAGGAAAGGTGAGTGTTGATCTTCCATTCAGAGAGAGGACAGAGCTCTGTTCAGCAACATTCAGTCTGAGAAGTTAGGGAATCTGAACGCTTGGCCTCCTAAACACAGCCACGTTAACCCAACAGAGCCCACACGCTTTGAACAATTGGCTTCGTAAAGACTGAGAGGCCTAAAGAATGAAACTGGCTGAACACTAGGCCTTCTAGCAGCAGTAAACAAAAGCAAACAATGTTCCACTGAGATATAAAGAGAGTGAACAACAAAGCAAACATTGTTCCACTGATATATAATGAGAGTGAACAACAAAGCAAACAATGTTCCACTGAGATATAAAGAGAGTGAACAACAAAGCAAACAATGTTCCACTG
>JAOYSI010021702.1:0-18771 GCA_025775065.1 Hiodon alosoides | reverse complement strand
ACAAAGCAAACAATGTTCCACTGAGATATAAAGAGAGTGAACAACAAAGCAAACAATGTTCCACTGAGATATAAAGACCGTGAACAACAAAGTAAGCTTCACGCACCGATCACTGGACTTCCTACAGGTACTGGAAGAATCCAGACAAAGCCTGCATCTCTGGCTTTAATGGGACTTTAAAGTTGTCAGTCCTAATCTGAGGTGAAGGTCCTCATAAACACAGACGCTCCTCCTCCAGTCCTTCCGTTTCTAGGTCCACTTTATCACTTTTAAGTTTAAGTTTACCCTTAAACTTGGTAATGCTTGGGTTAACACACTCTCCATCAATTTTATAATTTGTTATTTCTTATAGACCACACATTGCTATATTAAACTATCCTTAAAAGAGTTAATTCCCGCTAAGTCAGTCGTTTTAAATAAGAACACCAATTCTTTTGGAACAGGGCCCCGATGGTCCTCCAGGAAAGATTGGTTTCCCCGGGGAGCAGGTAAGACCTTGATTTTGCTTTTGATAGTTTCTCTACATATCCCGGGAAGCCCAACAAAGTATTTGTGAAAATTTGGCCATTGAGTTACGGTACTAGTAGGTGTGAAGAAATGTTGCTTTTTAGAGTTTATTAGTGCCACTGATAGGGACCAAAGTATATTGTAGACAGGATATAAATATTGTAGTTTTAAATCAGTCAAGGCTATTTTCTTTTTCAAATGCCAAATCATGTCTAAGGTCCAAGTTCAAATGTGTTAATTTACTGGCTCTGTTTAATAAACACTGATGGTTTCACCTGAGAAGTTTGAGAAGAGTGATTGGTGAACAACATTTTGAGCTAATAGGTCACACCCACACAGTACAGGAAAGTGTGGGGCAAACCTGTGGAGCATTGCAAAGTGGTGGCTTATAGCTGCTATTCAAGTTCTGAGGGTCCTGGGAAATTTATGCCAACCGATATTTATGCCTCAGGAGAGATGCCTTTTTCTTCCGTCAGACCATGAATAAGCGTTTGTTTTGATGGGTAACACCAGCGTTTGTTTTGATAGGTAACACCAGCATTTGTTTTGATGGGTAACACTAGCGCTTGTTTTGATGGGTAACGCCAGTGTTGGTTTTGATGGGTAACGCCAGCGTTTGTTTTGATGGGTAATGCCAGCGTTGGTTTTGATGGGTAACACCAGCGTTGGTCCTTCACCAGGGAACACTTGGGGAGCCAGGCGAAGGAGGATCTCGAGGATTCCAGGTAAGTGTTGGCTCAGTAACCGCTCAGACAAGCAATGCGCGAACACCGTTCATGTAGCGTTCGCACCCAGAACGACCACTTGGTCATACACCATGGAAATCAGAGTCATGTAGGTTAAGGGCTTGTGTCCACCGGGAGCATTTTTTTTAAGCTGAAAACGCAGTATGCATTGCTGCTTGGAGCGCTTCTGCAGCGCTGGGCTTTTCTGTACTGGCCGTTTTTGGTTGCTATGATATGGAATCGACGCAGAAATAAACTGCGCAGTTCCATTGGTCGCAGTAACATATCTATTCAGAGTTATTGATCAATAATCCACTGATCTGTTGAATATACTGCAGCGTCAGCATTAATCCAAGTATGACAACAAATAAGAGAGAAATAGCAAGTCCTTGTTTACCATGTTCTGGGTTCTTAAAGGGGAATCAACCCATTAGTGATGGTAAATATTAATATTTCTGGGTACCAGTGTTATGATATATAAACGTCCATTTGTTGCCTTCATTTCCAGGGCATTCAAGGACCTTCAGGACCTTCAGGGGAGAAAGGAACAGCCGGAGAGGCGGCAAGTGCCTCTTCACCTCTTCCAACTTTGAGTCTTTGAGCCAACCCCCTATTCCTTCCACTCTAACCCCCTACTCCTTCCACTCTAACCCCCTATTCCTTCCACTCTAACCTCCTACTCCTTTCACTCTAACCTTCAATTCCTTCCACTCTAACCCCCTATTCCTTCCACTCTAACCCCCTATTCCTTCCACTCTAACCCCCTACTCCTTCCATTTCTAACCCCCTATTCCTTCCACTCTAACCCCCTACTCCTTCCATTTCTAACCCCCTATTCCTTCCACTCTAACCTCCTACTCCTTCCATTTTAATCCCCTATTCCTTCCATTTCTAACCCCCTATTCCTTACTGTGTGGGTCATTTGGATAGTACATGCTCTGGGATACTAAAAAGCTATTCCTATTGTACCGAGAAGGAGTGAGAAGCTGCAGGGTGATTTATTCCGGACTTCCTGATGCGCCGGCCATATTCCCTGCTAAAAACCTAAAATCAGAGACCTGCGATTAACTTTTTGGATGTACTCCAGATAATCTCCGGCATTAATTACTCATGGACAAAAAGTGCCCAGTTCAGGAGAGGCCAGAGACAGGGACGTGGATGGCGGGTTTATGGCATTTACTCTGCACAAAGAACAGAGAACAAAGAACACAACAAAAGTATAAACATTATTTATGAACATTAAAGTCGAACACGAATTGCAATTATCATTTTTTATATTTGTGAGTTTTCCCAGCAACCAAGGTACAGACAGAGGAAGTAGTCATAGTATCCCAAGTTTAGATTTCTAATTTCTATTTAATTAGTTCATACGCATATGACTTACTATATCGCTCTGTTAACAGACGGTTGGACGTAAATTCCACCCATTATTAAACATCCATCCTAGACTGGGCAGATTAGCAGTTAACATTCTTACCTCCATCGTGAGCCGTTTGAGGTCTGGAAATGTCCTGTAATTCCCAGCAGCATGCTGGTGTCCCGCAGGCACACTCCTTTAGGGATTTAGGTGGCTGGTATTGATTTGGTCTCCCTCTGTTGTCCCTTCTTCTGCTCTTCATTAAAGGGACCCCCAGGGCTACCAGGAACCACTGGTCCGTTGGGAGAGATGGGCTTAAACGTGAGTTGGTGGCACTGAACCAGTGCTTCCTACACTGGCAAGGTTGAACCCCCTACTGTCTCCATGGATCCACTGGCAGCATTCTTGTCCCATCTTGAGTCCCATCTTAACAGATTCTGGGTTTTCTGTATTCGTTAAATGCTTCTTTTTTTTAAATCAGTGCATTAAATGTACACTAGCTGGTATGATACCTAAAACTAGCTAATTGGATTTGTGATAGCTGCTATAAGCCTAATACTGTAATCTTCATCTGGACGTGCCACACACGTGCGGGTGTGATTTTGTTTTCTCTATGGGGAGGTTATATCGGCTTTTATCAGTTTAACTGGTACGGAACCTGTACTCAGAAATGTTAGTGTCCTTCTCTCTTTGCCAGGGTCCACCAGGAAAAGTGGGGGATCCTGGATTGCCTGGAAAACCAGGGGAGAAGGTCTGACTTCTAGCACTTCTAGACACACAACAAAGAAACTCTGAACCATTCCTGGAATTGTAGATTCTCAGTGAACCTTTTTATTTTTATTTTTAATTTTTTTACCAATGATCTAAAGGTTTGCATGCCAAGCTCTTTAATCAGGATTTTGTCAAGTGCTTTGACAAAAGCAATTACCCAGACTTTTGAGGTTTATTAAACCACTCCAAATTGAAGGAGAAAACATCTGACCCTTTATCTGAGCTGTTCTGTTTCAGGGTGCCATTGGGCCTTCCGGTAACATCGGGGAACAGGGCATTTTTGGACAGCGGGTGTGTGTCCCAACCTCAGTTTCCACAAGTGTACCTTTACACATAGAATTACATTTCTTAGACTGGATTCAGTACACTTCCAATAACCACCTTCTGTTTTAGGGAGAGTCCGGACTGGAGGGAGAATTGGGCCCTTCTGGACCTGATGCAACCAAGGTCAGAGGATAGAGACCCACAAGAGTGTATCTAAGTTAATGCATGTTACAAGAACGATTTTATGAAACAAATACTTTTTTGCTAATTTAGTTTAAATTAAAATAGAATAAAACCTTTGATAAATTTGATAAATAAAACACACATTTTCTGATGCCTTTTCCTTTTGCTAATGCCCAGATATTTAAAAGTTCTTGTGTATCTTTTCTGCCCTTCCCTGGGATGATGGAGATCATGAGCAAGAATCCCCTGAGCTGCAGTAAAAGAGCATGCTGCCATGAATTTGTCCTGTAGTTTTAGCACCTGGCAGCTTATTCCACCTCTAACTGAACTGGTTAATACCCTGGAGCTCAGGAAAGCCCGTCAATGTTGCCACACTTTTCATGCATTGCAGTTATAAACATTAATGTAATTTGTTAAAACATCCGTTGTGTGTTAGTGAGTCTTGACAGTCCTCCACAAGTTTTCAGGCCTCCTGCCCAGGCGATGTTGTTACCCACCCTCCTGATCTAAGACGTGGAGCTGTAGTTTTGGCAAAATTACATTTTTTTTTTTTTTCTTCAAGCCTTCCTTTGAAACGTTTGTGAATTGGCTATATTTATGCTGTGTCCCCACTTTCCCAGCAGAGAAGATCATTATTTTGCTCCCTTACTTTAACTCAATGTTTGTCAGCCTATCCTAGATTATTCCGCTTGTTCTATATTGGCGTAGCCTGAAGGGAGGGGTCAGCTGGGTGAAGTCCATTATCAGATCTGGACTGTGCCGCGTAACAGCTGTGGTTGTCTCCTCAGGGTGAGAAGGGCGAGGTAGGAGCTGAGGGTGACAAAGGGGAGAAGGGTGACGTTGGGCTGAATGGGAAGGAGGGGCCAATCGGGGATCCTGGTCTGGTGGGCGTCAGGGTGAGTTGTTGAATCTTCGACCGCAGACACGTCACCTCAACTTTGAAAAGCCTCCTGGTCCAGTCAGAGCTGTGCATATCTTGATTATCTCATGACCAGGGTGGTGCGCAACAACAAGTCAACAACAAGACAACTTGTACACATCAATTGTTCTCATACATTACATTTTTTTATTAGGTCAAATGAATTCTCCCAGACCTGTAATGTCTGTGTTGTTATTATCAAAACTTGTCTCTGAAATTTTGTGTCAGGATCAGAGCAGTAAGAAGTGGATCTACTCGATATAAAGCTGCTTTCCAATCCATGTTTTTGTCCATTAAAATATCTAAAATGGGCTGCAGAACTGAGATTTGAGAGAGGTTCCTGGAGGATGCGGAGTTCTGGGAAGCACATCACTTCCAACTTGTTGCACAATTTTCAAATTGATTTCTGTGATTAGAGACACAGCCTCACAAACCCTGTGCACATCTGTAAAACTCAAGTCCAAAATCCGTTCTTCGTTGGAATCGGGAATGCTATTTTGAAATGACCTAATTAGAGCCGTTACCAGTGACTGTAACATGTAAGCCATGTGAGGAGAAGATCTGCTCAGTTTCCGCTGCCATTTAGTCCTAAGTGTGGCGCTTTTAAGTTGTATACAGGCTGTCATTTAACATTCTAATTTGAGATCTGTGCAGTCATTCTAAGGAAACATTTGTTGTGGGCCAACCAGATGTTGGTGTTGAGGAGACAAACTTCAAATGCCGTTTTCAGATTACGTTCCTTGTGGGCACACAGCTCATCAAGATATACACAAAGTTTTTCCGTTGGGGCGTCCCACTTCACTTTGTAGCAGTGTCTCTTGATAATCAAAGCTTTCTCATTTTCAATTCTGGCAACACCACAGTTCAAATAGGTTTAATTTCCTCATTCATTTTCCTACAACATTCCTACACCCAGTAGCATGCTGAAACCTGAAGGAGTGGTTGGCTCTAAAGCTACTTCAAAATTCCCACTCATTTAACAAACTTGGGAGTGCAGTGAAGACGAACTGGGGAGTGCTAGGCTGATTTAGGGGAAAGCAGTTAGTCTGACTTGGTCATTCTGGTCCCTGTGTTCTACTCCTTGATTTAGTATTGAGCTGAAAATGTATTTTAATATTTAAACGCAAATTTCAAACTCTAACTACCTTGTTATATTACTAGGTACTTGAAACACATTATTTAATCCATCTTTTTTTTTAAATACTTTTGTGGTGTAAAACTGTTGCTTTTACCTTTTGCCGTACTGAACAATGAAATGCAGGGGTCGATATTTGGACTATGAATAGGTTTTAAAAGACTTGTCACGTAAAATAATTTATTTGTTTGCCTTATTATTACAGGGTCTAGAAGGAAAACACGGAGAAATTGGTGAGAGGGGAAAACCGGGAGGAAAGGTACGGAATAGTTCGGAATCACTTTTTAACTGAAGCTCATCTGTGAATTTGTAGCAGTTCCTCTGATAGCATTAATCTCTCTGAGAAGTTGTGTCCACTGCTCATACTGCAGACACACCTATGCCCAGGGCTCACACTGTTTTAGAGCTCACAGGGGGGCCAGGACTTACAAGGAAAACAGCTCAGCCTGCGTCTT
The DNA here is from genome assembly GCA_025775065.1 of Hiodon alosoides. Taxonomy (NCBI): domain Eukaryota; kingdom Metazoa; phylum Chordata; class Actinopteri; order Hiodontiformes; family Hiodontidae; genus Hiodon; species Hiodon alosoides. Next base: position 12,455 of record JAOYSI010021702.1, on the reverse strand, counting down.
GTTGTTGACCTAGAGTATGGTCCATTCCAGGGCACCATAGGTCATCAGGGTCACCTGGGCGAGACGGGTCAGATTGGTGAACAAGGTTCGACGGGATCTGTGGGCCTAAAAGGATTGAGAGGAACCATCGGACCTGTGGTACAGTGGACCAGTGACTGATCGTTAGTCCCACAGACTAGCAGTCAGTCGTGCTGTCATACACAATGAGTAGGCTATGCAGAACGTATACGAGTCAGGATTGTATTCTGTTAGGGATTCACATCTGCCTTCTGTTTGTAAGAGAAAAATCTTCACTTCCATGATAATCCTATTACTCACATTTGGACACTTATATAATCACCTCACCGTAAATATGATATCATAAACTCAGTTGTAGCTGTTTGGTGCCGTGAGGCTTATCCTGTATTCTCCATGTTCCAACTTCCCAAAGGGTGCACCGGGTCGAATGGGCCAACAAGGAGAAACCGGGTTACCAGGTTACGAGGTAAAAACACTTCTGTGCTGCCAGTTTTGCAGCATATTAGCGTTACTGCACAATGTGTGAAAGCATCCTTCTGTGTTATTCTCCCAGAGGCGCTTGGGACTGGGGCGTCATATTATTTGTTCAGCAGACATTTTAACCGGAGCAATTTAATTAATTTACAATCATTCACTATTTAACACTTTGCATATTTATACAGCTATATATTTACTTAAGCAATCCAGGATCAGCAACATACTTAAAGGTACAACCAAAGTGCCCTTCCTCATTCTTGAATCTGCAACCTTTCAGTCAACAAGCTCAGTGCCTTAACCCCGACCGAGGGGTTGACAAGGTGGGCATCTGATGGTGGAAACTGACTCACATTGATTGATTGCTTACAGAAAGACATCAGTTGAACTCCGTCCCGTGTTTCCACATCTTTCTCCACAGGGCCAGCGAGGACCGCCAGGCCCAGTAGGGCGTCCTGGCCTGAAAGGTGAAAAGGTACATAGCCATAGTTTAGTCTATATCCGCTGTAGCATTGTAAACTGTGTTTTCTGAATGAATCTTGACACTATAATGCTGATGCTGTATGCCCAGCACAGAGACATTATTGCCTTGCTCCAAACCACCCATTCAGTTTACTACAGGTTTAAGCTTAAAAACAGTTTGCACTATTTGCACTTTGAAGAAAATTCAAAATTTCTGTTCTAAAAAACCTAAACTATTGAGTCAATTCGTCACTCCCTGTTACAGTGAGCACGTACTCGACATATGAATTATTACACACACAGTGAGCATGTACTCGACATGTGAACTTTCTATGTCCTGTCAAAAGTTGCACCGCAGGACAATCTGTACTCATACCTCTCATTTTAGGAAATGCTCGCCATTCTTCTCTTTCTTTCTTCAACAGGGGGACCAGGGTGATGATGGGAAGGTTGAGGGTCTTCCTGGTCCACCAGGTGACAGAGTGAGTTTCTGATTTCCGTTTAAACCCCTCCAAAATCTGAGCGAGCCTGCTTTTTAAATCCTGTTTTTTTTTTTGGTTACTTTTGGTGAGCAGGGTCTTCCTGGAAATAGAGGAGAGAGAGGAGAACCAGGAGACTCAGGGTTCATTGTAAGTCCAAACAGCATGTAACACATCGGATTAAATTAGACACCCTCAGCGATTAATGTGGAATACGGCTGGTGTCATCTGAAAAGATGGCCAGTGATACTTTTGTTCCTCTCAGCTGAGAATCAGGTTTTAACTTGGCCCTTGTGTCAACTGTGTGCATGTAAAAGGTGGCTGCTCTTTCAGGGTCAACAAGGTGTTGATGGGGAAAGAGGCAATGCCGGAGCTCCTGGAATGCCTGTGAGTGGACAATATGTTCTGCACACTGCATGATGCATGAACACACACAGAACCTGCATCATGCAACAGTCTGCGCACTGCATGATGCACGAACACACACAGAACCTGCATCACGCAACAGTCTGCACACTGCATAATGCACGAACACACACAGAACCTGCATCACGCAACAGTCTGCACACTGCATAATGCACGAACACACACAGCACCTGCATCACGCAACAGTCTGCACACAACATGGCACAGAAACTGTAATACATTGCCCACAACAAATGCATGCGCACATTCGCCTCTTAACACAAACGTGTGTCACTGCAACTGAGAGAATTTCTGGCACGTTTACAAACACAGATGACTGACCGATGGGTATGACTTGTGTCCACTATCCCTTAGTCTGTTGTTTCAGGGAGACGCTGGACCTCCTGGACCGCAGGGCCCTAAAGGATCCAAGGGAGACCCAGTAGGAAACTGCGATGTAGTTGGGACGGATTAATAATGGCGTTCATTCTGTCTGTAGTCTCAGTGTACAATCCGTTACACAGTTTAACATCTCAATCTCTCTAGATCTTTTTATGTATGAACAAAAGGTGGCTCATGAATTTGTGCAACGTGGTCCAAATGTATTTATTTTTTAAACAGCCACATGCATCGATTTAACTTTTTCGGTCAGTCGTGTAGAAAACTGTTGTTCTGGATGTAGATGAACATGTTTGCCTGGCGCAGCCTTTCAGCACTGTGAATGCTGTGACTCTTTGGTTGTTTTGACTCTCTGGTTGTTTTGACTCTCTGATTCAGGGTCAGAAAGGCAAGACTGGCCCACAGGGGGAGGCTGGGAGCAGAGGGCCACTGGTGAGAGCGGTGCACCCTTTCTACTGGAGTGTGTGGGTGTGTGGGTGCATGTGTGCGTGTGTGCTCATGTTTAGGTGAAGGACAGGCCAACTATGTATTCCCTGTACTGGATAGGCCACGGTACATAGACAGTCAAGGTACGGTACATAGACATAGCAAGGTACATAGACATAGCAAGGGCCTGACCTATGATTTATCTGTGAAATCAAGAGAATGCTGTTATCGCTTCTGTTCTCCCTTCCCAAATCCTAACTGTTAACTAAACCAGCAAAAAGTTTTTTTTCTTCTGTCGCGAGCAAGCTACGCCATTTTTCATTGACACATTCAACGTCACTAATCATCACACATCTTGGAGCCTTCATATGCTGGCTGTGCCCCTTTAACATTGCAAAATAGGCTACTGTTCGTTAAAGTCACGGTGTAGAATGAGGTCAGGTTTGTGGTGACGTGAACGGCCTCCCCTACTAAAGATTCGTTTTGAAGCCTGTGTGAGTGTTCGTACGAGTTCACAACAGTAAACTACCCATCCACACAAGCTGTCTGTGTCAGTGTACGTGTACCTATCAGTATCAGGTTACAGGTGTAGACACTCCCGTTTCTATTGCAGGGTCATAGCGGCAGCCCTGGTCTTAGGGGGGCAGCAGGGCGTGAAGGGCTAGAGGGCTTCCTCGGGAGTGATGGGACCCCAGGCAAGGACGGCACCAAAGGATCACCGGTAGGACTCTCTCCTGACGGTTCAGCTGGTCTCACACTTGGACTTGGATCTCTCACTGGCCTTCTACGCTTTTGCTTGTGTTTCAGGGGGAGCAGGGGGACGACGGGGACCTTGGTCTCCCTGGCAACATTGGGCTCCCGGGTAAAACGGGCATGCCGGGTCTGCCAGGTGCTATGGGTTCCATTGGACCCAAGGTGAGACACCCAGTACAGTGGACCACGCTGTATCTCTCTCCACACACCTGGGGCTGGAAACTGGGCTAGGGTGGGGAAAGCTAGAAGTTGGGAGTTTTCTATACACACACACGCAAGCAGACACAGACACACACATACACACTCACACACACACACACACACACACACACACACACACACACACACACACACACTCACAGATACATGCAAGCAGACACAGACACACACATACGCATACACACACACACACACACACACACAGATACATGCAAGCAGACACAGACACACACATACGCATACACACACACACACACACACACACACACTCACAGATACACGCAAGCAGACACAGACACACACATATGCATACACACGCACATTACTCCTCTCACTTTATATCTGAAAGTCTTGCTTTTCCTCACTGTGTTAACTTCCCCAGGGTGAGATGGGACTCGTTGGTCAAGGGGGACCGTCAGGAAAGAGGGGATTCAGAGGAGGATTGGGACCACCTGGGAAACAAGGAGACCAAGGTGCTAAAGGACAGCCAGTGAGTACCAGCACACCCTTTTCTCTGGCAGAACCCCCAAGACGGGCTATTTTTTACAAATGCCCCATCATACTTCAGAAGCTTCTCTCACAACAAATAGAGGGATTTTTGGAAGGTTTTTGAGAGATACAGATTTAGAATGTGTGAATTTCCCCGCCCTCCCCCCGGTAGTCTAACCTACACTGTATGGGGAGTTAAAAAATAGTCACAATTTTAAAATCTATGGGTTTTTTTTGTCTTCAAATTCCAGGGTGACACCGGAGATCCTGGGTTCCCTGGGATTCTGGGAGTGTTTGGCCCTAAGGTACTTGTGTTTCCCTACATTTTCAACACATTTTCAGCTTGCTCTCTGAAAGATGTGGCTGAACCTCCAGTCCATGAATGAGAGGCACAATATTGCACGAGGTTCTGGGCAACACGGAGATGCCTATGTGGGCCTCAGATAGTATGGACCCCAGCCATAGAGTTGAAAGCTGATCATTACACTGCACTCGCAGTATGGGTTGTTTGTGCCATTTCCTTGAGTTACCTTTTGCATAAGGTCGCTGTCGCTGTGTTGTAATACCATGGTGTAACATCACTTACCCCAACATTATTGCATATTAAATAATAATTTCCCCATAAGTGAGTGTGCTGCTTGTTGTGAATGTTTACCCTGGTCTCTAGGGGCCTCCAGGGGACTTTGGACTTGTGGGGATTCAGGGTCCAAGGGGACCGCAAGGCCTGATGGTGAGTGAAGATTGTTTACTTTGTAGCATTCGAACACTGCAAAACCCAGGCACAATATTACAGTCTTCCACAAAGCTTTCCTTTGTTTTCCATCTGGAGTCATGCCAAGGGGGGTGGGGGGGGGTTATGTATGTCTGTCTTACAATGAAAGGAACCTAATGACACTGAAGGCTTCCTAGCTGAACGAGTGTCTGTATCTTTGTCCAGGGAAAGGGGGGAGTGATCGGGCCAGTTGGAATCATTGGACCTAGTGGTAATCCAGTAAGTTACTTATTTATACCACCTGTACCATTCACAGCTGACACTTAAGGTTTTTCCTGAATTCTGCTTTCCATATATTTTTTTTGTTGTTGTTGTTCAGGGACCTAAAGGAGAAAAGGGAAACCAAGGGGAGACAGTATGTGCACATTTTTTAAATCAACACTTCTCACTGTATACCTCTGCACCTCCTGAGGGACCGTTCTGTTTCATACCCTGTCAGGGTGGACCCAAAAAGCAGTGCACAGATCAAGATGGGTTTTCAGGCCAAATATTTTTTTGTTGTCGTTGCTATTTTTGTTTCCTTTGGTTTGTAATAATCTTCGCCACACTTCTCTAAAAAGTGTTCTGTAACAAATTAGGTCCACAGCTTGGCAATGCCTTGTCGGAAGAAAATGTATTCAATCTGGAAATTCTTCTGAATTAAAGTCAGAACCCTTTAGGGACAAATGCATTTTTGTAGCACCCAAAAAACATATAATCATCGCTCTGTACCACTCCATTGACACAAACAGACATTTGTTTTACGTTCATTAACGTTCATTTAACGTTCATTAATGTTCATTTAACGTTCATTAACATTAAACGTTAAATCAAAATGATTAAAATGTTTATAATAGGTTATAAAAGGAAGTTATTTTCTGAGACTATGTTAGGTCTTTTTGCATTCATCACGGTGAATAATGGCTTCAGCCGGAACAATAGGGCTGACCCCGCTGTCCTTTCGTTCACTCGTTTTTCTCTTTATTCAACAGGGGGAACACGGTCCACGGGTACGTTTCTAACTTTTCAGTTCTTTGTTGTCGTCCATTCAATACAGGAGCACCAGCCGAGGGTAGATCCCGGCTGCAGATTATCAGAGCAGTCAGAGCAGGGCTCGCCGGAGCTCTTCCATGCCGACCTCTCTTGTCCATAGAATGTCGTAATATCAGTATTAATTTTCAACGAAGATTTTAAAATGTCCTTGTTGTCCTGTGTCTTAAGCTGTTGAGCTTAAATGCCACCTCAAGCCAACCTAATAAGCCTCTCATAAGCCCCCCCGAATAAGCCCCCCCGTTCCTTCTTTCAGTTTTACAGATATGATTATTATATTTATTTTTTCTGTTCCAGGGGCCTCCTGGACCCCCTGGACCCCCAGGACCCCCGGTGAGTCTTCAGTGCGATGTTCTCCTTCTGAAGGAGAAGGATGCTACGGTGTTGTCCTTCTTCATCCACTCACTCACTAACCGATTAACACACCAGTTGACAGTCTGACTGATCATCATTGCCGCCTCATTTTTTTCATATTGGTACATTTATTCAGATTTATTTATTCTGATAGCATTTAAGCTCTGACACAGCCAACGGTGAACTCTCTGAGTTGGATGCGAGGCAAAGGAGTCCTTGTGAGCACTGTGAAATTGGGTTTGATGTTTTCAAAAAGCACTGCATGTTTTGTTTTTTGTTTTTTTTTAGTGGAGCTAATGCCATGATAATAATAATAATAATGCCCTTTAAGGTCAGTGGGACAACATCATTATTTGTTTGTTTTGAATTAATTGTCCGTTTTCATCCATTTCTAGGGTCTCCCTGGAATTCCTCTCTCTTTCGTAAGTTTGTTTTACCTGCTCAGTCTGAATTCTTAAATTTGTAAATGTTTAGCCAGAATGGGAAATTGCTAGCTGATGTTCTGTTAGTCCTCAAACAAACCATGGACAGAGGTTCGTAGTTTTGTTATAGTTTTACGATTTGTCGTTTGTTAGAAAAACGAAGATCTCAACGCTGCTTTTCAGGTGTTTATTGACTCAAACACCGCCCTCAGGACAGAGGCAAGTTCTCCTTCCTCTCCTTTTTACCCCCTTATGTTTTTAGTCAGGTTACACGCTGCTGTAAAGTTTTGTGCATTTTGCAGACCTCTTCATAAAGATGGCTGAAGGGTAGAGGATAAACATTTGTCTTTCCTTGATGTGTTATTGAGTGGATTGACTGTACCTTTCTGCGTCAGACAGTTCCCCCCTGCAGTTCTTGGAAGCAGTGTTTTTAAGGAGCCCTCTGTAAATACTTTGCCTTTCTGCATCGGGCAGAACTACCAGGCTATGGACCTACCAATGCTGGATCAGGGAACGGAGATATTTAAGACCCTTCACTACCTCAGTAACCTGATCCAAAGCATTAAGAACCCTTTGGGCACCCGTGACAACCCTGCTCGAATATGTCGGGACCTCGAGGAGTGTGAGCAGAAGCGAAACGATGGTAAGCAGCCTCTCAACTGAGCATCCCAAACTGAGCATCCCAAAAGCCAAAGTACAGAAGTTGGATTCAGACTCTGCACTGAGCTGTAAATAGACATCATATTGTTCTGCTATGCTAATAAGCATCTGCGGTTTTTATACAGGCACTTACTGGGTTGACCCAAACCTGGGTTGCTCCTCCGACACAATGGAGGTGACCTGCAACTTCACCAATGGAGGCCAGACATGTCTGAAACCCGTCACAGTGTCCAAGGTATGCCCACTTTAGCTGCATACCTAAGCTCCTGCTTGAGATATGTGGCTATTAACCAGTCCCTTTGGCTTCCTGATCACGGCCAGTGCCCATCCATTTTGGCTTCTTCGGTTAAGAACTAACACCATTGATCTTGTCATATACCAACCTGTGCACTGGAGCACTTCAAAAACAGTAAAATGTTTCATTCCATTTCCTAAAAAATTTGTGGAGAAAAATAGACTGAACGAGAAAAGGTTGAAATGTGTGGTCTGTTGTGACAGCACTTTGATCGGTTTTGTAGCTGGAGATGGGTGTGGGCCGAATCCAGATGAACTTCCTGCACCTACTCAGCTCTGAAGCCATCCAGCACATCACAGTCCACTGCCTGAACACGCCAGTGTGGAGTTCAGGTGCTTCCCAGCCACCTTCCCAGAACGCTGTGCGGTTCAAGGCCTGGAACGGTCAGATGATCCAGGCTGGTGGAGCCCTGGAGCCCCATGTGCTTCAGGACAACTGTTGGGTATGTTTGTCTGTGACCACACTGTGAAATCTTACAGCGGCTGCAGCAACCCAGTGATAACATTGAACACTGCTAATAGCACATCCCTCAATTCTCTTATGGAAAACTTTCAACAGACATTTAGACATGGCAGACCAATGTCTAAAACCCATTGCCTACAGTTGTTTTTTTTTTTACTTGAAAAAAAAAGGACTATTCCAGATAGCCTGGCACACTTGCTCTGTTTTTGCTCTTTATTATAATTTATCAACTCAGTTTTGGACAAGAAAGAATAACATTGATGCCTTTGCCTTTCAGTGTATGCAAAATTATCTGATCCATCCAGTCCAGACGAGCTGTTAGTGACCAGAGGTACACTTCCTCTTTTTCAGATCACAGATGGACGCTGGCATCAAACACATTTTGTGTTCAACACACAAGAAACCGATCTTCTCCCCATTGTTGAAGTGTTTAATCTGCCAAACACAAGGCCTGGGTCACACTTCCACCTGGAAGTCGGACCCGCCTGTTTCTTATAGATGTTCTCCTCTACTGAATGTCATGGTGGGGGTGAGCAGAAGAGGCTCTCTCCACCCAGAGTGAGACTTTAGTCCCCAGGAATAGTTGCACAGAGCCAGCCAGGAAATGAATACAGGAAAAGCGCAATGATTACACTCCCACGCCAAGCTTTGGTTTTTCAGGAGCTTTCTTTCCACAAGTCCTGCGCATCCAGAGGAGATTCCTCCAAATACACTTGGGGGGAAATATTTATTTATTTTATTTCATGTACTTTTTAAGCCAAATTTCCTAAAGAATCCATATCCTATAAAAGATTCCTAATTTAAGCAGGAACCGTAATACATGCACAGTGTGTGCATATGATTTGATTCCAATAATGCATTTCGTGTAAAGAAATCATTTAAAAAAATTAAATAGAAAATGTAGTATTTTTGTATGCACCATTTCAGAAGTCCCATTAAACTTTGTTCAGTGCCATTTAAATTCCGATGAGGTGTAAACTCCTGTCAATGAGTGCAAATGTGTTCAGCATCTGTTCACGGTCGGGGGGGGGGGCATTGTGTCTGTCTTCTCAGCCCTGGTGTAGCACCAGGGTCCCTGGATGGGGTTCTGACACCGTGACACCTGTTACTTCCTTTCTCTTATACACGGTGCTCAGGAGAACACGAGACAGAGATAAGCTAACTGGTGCTCCTTTCCCTTTGATTACCAGACTCCCATCAAGGGTGTTCGCCTGATGTCAAATTGGCTTTAATTCAAGTGCCTTTTTTTTCTTTTAGGGAAGGGAGTTTTATGCAAATTTTAAAATTATTCACCCAACCAATCATTTTATACTGGTTTTACTGCAAATTGCTTTCAAATCACCTAATAGGTGAAATTAACATTAACAACAACAACAACAAAAATCACTGTAGTCAGAAGTCAACAGCCAAATGAACAATGCAGGATCATTCATTGCATATACATTTCCGAACTGCTCTTATGTTTAGTTTATGGTGTCTGTATATTTGGGGTTTGAAAGATTAATATTATTGCAATTTTTTAAATACAATAATCCAAAGTACTTTACTTGGACTGTTCAGTGCCAATTATACTTATTTTTAAATGTTATTGGCAACATGCAAAAATTCTTTTTGGTTAATTTAGGTAGAAAAACAACCTCAGAATACTCTGAAAGTCATACATTCGGTTTTTTGAATTCCTGTGAAATACCAACCGGTTAAAATATTTCAGAGGAGAAAATTCTGCAGTTTTTTCCCAAATCGTTTTGTTATTTTTCATTATATAATCAATAATCAATAAATATTCAAAACTTAAGCCTGGGACCTCAACTGGAATTTTAAAGCCCCCTTTTCTTTTTCACCATACAGAATATTTGGGGGAAAATCCCATCTGTGTAACCTCTCTACCAGGGGATAAGGTTAGTCATTTAAACTGCTAAATTTTCTACGAAACTTAAACAAAACCCTACATAGTTGTATTTAGCGCTAGTTTTGAAAAGAATTTTTGTACCATTGTCATATATCAAATGACATTTGCAATGTTGTTGTTTTTTTTTTTTTTTTTTTTTTTTAAATCCCTGCCAGCTTGTCTGTATTGTATCTGACATAACAAACAGGTATAAAGAAGACAAACGCAACCTCTGTTTTTAAAGCTTTTTTTTTAATCCAGTGATCTCCAGGAGGACAGGGCTCCGATACTGTCCGACCAGGACTGAGCAGAGCATCGTAGGGCGGGTCACCGAGGACACATAGCATGGCGGCCTCCGTCCACAGGCAGATTGATCCCAGTGATGAAGGAGGATGCATCGGAAGCCAGGAAGGCAATGGCCTGAGCCACTTCCTCCACCTCCCCCGGCCGACCCAGCGCGTGGGTCTGCTTACACCTCTCCAGAAACTGGGAAGGGAGAAAACCAGCCGGAATGCACGGTACACTGAGCGGGAGTGAATATACCCCGGCCAAAAGCTGTTAAAGCGGCATGAGGAGGAGAGGCATGATGTTGAAAAAGAGCAGAACCCAAGAGACAAAGACCTAAGAGCAGAAGGTTGTGGGACAGGGGAAAGGACAGGCATACCTTGGCGTACTGTTCGCCATCCAGGCCAGCCCGCCGGTGTACCTCGGTGATGATCACCCCAGGGCTGAGAGAGAGCGAGAGAAAAACTAATCATCTTCTGCCCCAGCCTTGACAAACTATCTCCAGTATTCAGACAGTCTTTCCCTGCTTCTTTTACACAAGAAGGTTGGATCTTAATTGGTGTATGTATGTACAGTAGTGATGCAGTGGTCAGCCATATTTTGCCGCCTGACCTGTGGGTTGAACCTTTCATCTCTAATATACAGTATAGTTCAAAATGTAATGCTACTCATCATGGCCTGCAACCAAAAAAATCCTCCGTGTCAAATTAGCAGCAGTGCTGCCTTCTTCGTGTCATACACACAGTTTGTGTTCTAGAAGCGCTCCATCATGTAGTTAAACTTACCAGACCGAGTTGAAGCGTTTTATCAGGTAGTTATACTTACCAGACCGAGTTGAAGCGTTTTATCAGGTAGTTAAACTTACCAGACGGAGTTGAAGCGTTTTATCAGGTAGTTAAACTAACCAGACTGAGTTGAAGCGTTTCATCAGGTAGTTAAACTTACCCGACGGAGTTGAAGCGTTTTATCAGGTAGTTATACTTACCAGACGGAGTTCACTCGCACTTGCTTGGATGCCAGTTCTAAAAGACAGACAAAGTACGAAATCAATGCCTCTGCTATACCATTTAGATATGCCTGAAGTAAAGGTATGTGTTCTTTATATATCTTTAAGCCTGTTTTGCATAACTGCTGGTTGCACTGACAAAGAGACTGAATTAAGATTAAGCAATTGGGAGCCATCTTGTGGTGAGCATTGAGACAGAGGAAGGGTTTGTTGAGTTTGTTCATAATTGCTTGGATTTGTTTCAGTGTTGTTTCATTATAGCTAGAAAAGATAAGCAATCTTTGTCCCATTTTTATCTGTCATGGAATTAGAAATATTAGAAAATATGCCATCTTAAATTCTCGTATCAGACCTTCCAGATTAGTTCATAACACCAATAACGTTCATCTGAACATCATACGGGAGATATGATATATTATATTTTAAAGACTGATTAAATCATTTTGGTAGTTTACACGTTAGCTGGGTGTATAGATTGCCAAGGATTCGCTAGGCTTGTGCGGTTATTTCCAGGATATTGCCAATGAAATTGGTTCCTAAATATACCGTTTGCCAAAAGAAGCGACCTTCATTGGTCAACTATTTAAATATTGGATATTGACTATTAGAAGAGTAAACAAGCCTTTCCTCAGCTCTCCCTGTCCATCCCTAGGAAACATGAGAATTTACTCTCTTACCAAGTGCCGTGCAACGCGTAAACTGGTCGATGGCAGACTTTGACATACAGTAGGCTAATACTCCAGGAAACTACAACACAAAAGGGAGGTTCTCATGACAACGGTAGAAAAGCATTATTAATTTTATTTCAGTATCAGTCATTATTGCATTAATTTAGTCTATCCGTTTTTATACCAGAATAAAAACAAATAATAATAACCAGGGCAGCAGCTAAGAATTTCAGGCCAGGTGAAATTTCAGCTCTTAGGTTTACCCACCGATCTTTGTCCGTTGACACTGGACACATTCACAATGGAGCCCTTTGTTTGGATAAGATGAGGGACACAAAGGTGGGTGAGATGGTAAACGGTTCTGAAAAACAGAGCAAAACAGCATCCTTCGTTTGGATAAGATGAGGGACACTAAGGTGGGTGAGATGGTAAACGGCTCTGAAAAACAGAGCAAAACAGTGTCCTTCGTTTGGATAAGATGAGGGACACA
>JAOYSI010021691.1:0-34708 GCA_025775065.1 Hiodon alosoides | reverse complement strand
GTGTGTGTGTGTGTGTGTGTGTGTGTGTGTGTGTGTGTGTGTGTGTGTGTGTGTGTGTGTGTGTGTGTGTGTGTCAATGCGCACTGACTGGAGGCGGAGGGGCAGGGGACGGTCTTTACCCAGCGGCGACTTTCCCAAGGAGCCCAACATAGGCAGAGGAGAACAGGGCATGGAGTCCAAGTCACTCTGACTCTCCTCGGTGGAGGAGGTCTCGGAGAGGCGGGACAGGAGTGGAGGCATGCGCCCCACCGAGGTTGTGCGCACCCTGGGGGAGCCGCAGTGCTCCTCGCACCCTCGCAGCACCGTCTGGGCCGATTTCTGGAAGGCGAAGACGGGGGCGTCTGCCGCGTCACATGGCGCTTCACATAAACCCCGACGGCCGCGGTGGCGGCACCGGTATGAAACGACGCTGTAAAGTTAAAGGATGCCTGAATCTCTGCTCACCAGCAGCTTGCCCGTGCAGTCCAGCTGGATTTTCTCTGCAGGAGACATGTCGAAGGTGGTGAGGCCCATGCTCTTGCAGATCTTGTTGCACAGGTGGGAGTGGAAGAAAAGAGCCATGCCCCGCACACCTGAACACAGACACACAGGGTTTACCAGCCTGGACTCGGTTACGCTTCAGCTGTCGCCCAAACAGCAGTGGCAATTCCGTCTGAAAACGCAGGCCACATATTGTTACCGGGCAACAACAAAAAAAAAAAACGCCCTGGTTGAGTGGACGGCGCCATGTTGTAATCGGGTAATTGAGAACTCCTTTCATGCTCCTCGGTACTAGAGATTTACGATGAAACTGACAGCAGCACCGCTGCAAGATATTTACAATACTATCACGTATGGGCAGCGCCGCACCCAAATTGCCGTCCCCAAAGTCGGTTCCTTTCTCCGTGTGGATCTGGGGGTCGGTGTAAAGGTCCCCCACGCCCTGAATATCCACCACAATCAGCTGGTGCCCGGAGCGCTCGAAGGTAAAGTGGCTGAACGCCTGCGGAGAGCGAAAGAAACGGGCAGAATGAGAGACAAGGCGGAGACGGACACAAACCAGAATCGCGATCCGGTTTTTGGTTTCAGTTTGAGCTCGCACTTTAATGTAAAAATGTGAGCTCACGGCCGTTCTTTCGGTTTGGCAGGGACCAATACCTGGGGGGTGAGGCGGATGTTGTCATCCCGAACAAAGCCAGAGTTGGAGTTATATTTGATGTATTTCCCCTCGATGTAATGCTCCAGGTGGAAGAGGGGTTTCCCCGGCCGCTCTGCCATCTCCACCACGCACATCTGCATTATGTCCACCTGTCAGAGAGAGGATCAGTAATGACAGAGAATAAAAAAAGGGTTTCCTCTGCTACCGACAAGATAACCCGTAAAAAGCCAGATATACCTTCATGATGGAACACGCCCACACGCGATTTGTCATTGGTCACATAAACTGCCACATAAATCTGACTGAAACCTTGACACGGCAACCATTTAACCAAGGTTTATATGGTGTACATTTCACTGTGGTCTCCAAAACGTCAAATCTAACTTAGCAAAAAGTCAGACATTTACCCTTTTTTACATTGTATAATTACTCCAAAAGTGGCTGTAATTGTGCTTTATATTCCACTGTGTCCAGCTCCCACCTCCAGTCAAGAAAATGCATCTAAATGGGAATCTATCTGCAAGAGAAGGGCTTTCTGGTCGTCCAACTGGTGTATTCTAGAAGCATTCTAAATCACTGAATTCTAATTCGCAAGATGCGCAATACCTGAAATACACAGTTACATAAGAAGCGTGGAGCCCCTGTGACACACATGCATTTGCCATGTGGTTTCTGAATGGCCTTTTGTGCCTCTTTCATCTTCATGCAGCAGAAATCCATTACAATTTGTGATTTACTGCCACCATGCACATATGACTTTTCTCACCTGCAGTCCAATGTTAATGTTATCTCACTATAGCAGCTGTACCTGTTTAGGGGGCCGGTGGCGGTTGTACTCCTCGCCCCATAATTTGGCTTCCATCTGCAGTCTAACGTCCTCAAAGTAGACGTCCCTATCTACAGTCTCCATGTAGCTCTTTGCCACATAATTGGAGGCCGATTTCCAATTGCTGCTATGGGAGAAATTTGACAACTTCTTCCTGCAGAGTCAAAAACATATTCCAACATTCAGGCAGCTGTTCGTTCACACAACCGTTAACAAATTTTGCATGCATTGATGTTTTACGCCAGGAACCAAAAAGCTCCTATAAATGCACATCCCCTGTACCTGCTTTGATGAAATTTATTCGCTAGTATTCACACGGATCCATAATGGGCACACGCAGCATTTATCAAACCGTAGAAGAGCATTTCACAGTTGCAGCTAAAACTCTGCCCCAGAGATAAGTTTGCACAGCTGGGATTAGCAAAGCTTTTTTCCTCTGTTGATACAGGCATCGGAATGTTTGGATTGTTTAGGACAGCATAAAACTGGTTGCTTTTTTGCCCGACATTTTAGTTTTAGACATGCATTCTCTCCATTTTCTCTCGGTCTTAAAACCGATTCCATAGCAAGGCCCTCGGAGGTGGTACTGGTGGATTGGACTAGGTCCAGGTTTGAGGTGGTACTGGTGGATTGGACTAGGTCCAGGTTTGAGGTGGTACTGGTGGATTGGACTGGGTCCAGGTTTGAGGCGGGTAAGACTTACGTTCTATAACACTCTCTCATGGCTCCTTTTCCAAACGGCTGAATAAGAAACCAAAAGAAGCGATTTAAACGTCTGTGAAACAATCTCAGCAGTTTCCAAGTGAATGCAAATAACATCGCTTTCTCTTTTCTCAATGAATCTTTCGCTAACCGATACCTGGGAAGCCATCTTTATATGAACCTGATCCTTCACCCATTCTCCCTTCACAGCATTGTACCTGCGGAGCAAAAGTACACACTTAAACATGGGATTCACCGCTCTTCACTGATCAGAATGAAGCGGATATCAAAAGATATCAAAATCAACTGAACCACATCAAAAAGACAAAGAAAAAAACAAAATGCAATTTAATCTCCTGTAATACGTTGACTTTCAGTTGCAGCTAAACTGCATGTTGGACTTACGTGCAGGTCGACTTCCTTAAATAACAAGTGTTGATCACACAGAATCTAAACCAATTGTAACTTCTTTAAATAATTTCCTTGTAACTTCTTTACTGTTCTTAACATTCTGTTCCTGTCCAGGCCTGTATTTTGATTGTGTTTATCCTGCAACCTACACTCTTAAAAAGGTTCTCTGTAATAACATTTCTGCTTTTTATTGTTTGACATGCAGCTCGGTTAGTGTAATCTACGATAAAAATGACTATAATCTATGAACAGGGGAGAAATGAGCAGAGATTAAATTTAATCTTCTGACTGTATTTGCATGAATGTGAGCATGTATGTTCACGTATTTCTCTGCAAGAGAGCCTTACAGCAGCTAGAGAACAGTGCAAATGAAGAAATTCACCAGCAAACATCCAACATTTACACCGAACTGCAACTATAGAAAGTGCGACTGATAAAATTCACAGTCAAACACAAATATTTACAGCACGTGGTCCCTAAAGCTGAACTTAGAACTTCCTGCACTATAAAACATATATCTTAAGAGTAAACAACGCTATCAGGTCAGCCTTACTAAAACCGACAGGAAATTAAAGGTTAGGAAGGATATGTCCGCTGGCTCCTAAAAGATCTGTCAGGAAAGCAAACTGACTAAAAACTAAAATAAATAAAAACTAAATAAAATTAGAATAAGAATGAGAACCTCAGACTTTAAGATCAGCTGCTTTTTTCCCCTGAGGTTCTCATAAAAGAAAAGGGTTTAACTAACAGACTAGCAGACACAGACCTGTATCGAATGCAGGGCTCTGTCTCAATTTCCTCCAGGTGGAACTCAGCCCAGGGGTCGGGCATTGCCCTGGCTTTCTCAATAGCGTGTTTCCAAGTCGCCTGTGTCAGCATGTCAGAAAAACAAAAAACAAAAGAACAAACTGTAAATTTCAGTTCTGCTCAAATACTTCACATACCTGCCTGCTCAGTCTCCATCTCACTGTCTTGTTCTCAACACATCATTCACAGCCAAAGGGTATCTGAAACACAACCACGTCGTTCTGTTAAGGACTTGGGCAGTCAAGAACAAATAACCAGGAAAGAGAAAGGCAACATGTTGTACAAAAACGAGAAAACGAGACGACTTCAAAAAGCAGCAGCTGGGAAGCATGGGAAAACTGAGGTGGCTACGGTGACACGGAGGAAACAAACGCATGTTGTCTGTGGATACGTTTTGTGCATACACCCCATTTTGCGGAAAAAACAAAACGGACCTGAAAGCTATCCGAATACAGATAGCTCCCACAGACACTATATGACGTGATGGGACAGCTCACTAACTCGGCATTAGAATAGCTTTAGCTCTCGCTTGACCACACACTGTAGTCGCCATTAGCACGAGCGGCGTTATCATAATCATTCGGGCACTTCCTAGTACTGCTAATAATATACTGTGAATTGGAAATGCATATGAATTGGCCATATCAGTTTTCATCCGCAGCACATCAGGGGGCTGCGCCCATGCTTGGCATTCTAAGTCAGAATATATTTAGAAATACTTTTCACTTTCAGCATGTCGGAGGTCACAGCTGCCGAGTAAACACTTCCAGTGCACACGTAATTTTGCCAGTGGGTTATTATTATTATTATTATTATTTTTACCAATCCGCTATAGGAAGTTATAACCACAAGAGCAGAGAGAACAGTGCCCTGTACTAGATCTAGCAAGCGGAGTCTAAAGAACCGTCCTGCCGTTCACGAGCTTCCTGGAAAGACATGCATGCAAACAAAGGTGTGTTGGTTAATTGTCACTTCTGTGCTCAGTGTGGACAGTAAAAGCAGGGGGGTTGAATTATATCGCTGGTGCGTTTGGGATTTTGCCCCTCCTTTGTTCCTAGGAAAATATTCCTCTCACTCAGCCGAATTCCCTTGCTGCCGCAGCCAACAGCAAGCTCTTTACGGGCTTTAATGGTCTTCGTTAAAAAGGAAAGGAGAATTCAACAGAACTTACATAGCCAGTAGCTGAACGTCTGATTGAATTGTGTGAAGTAGTCTGTGTAAATAATACGGCCAGGGTCACTTTAATCTATGGAGCTGTTTTTTGTTCATCAGCAGTGCCACAAAGGTGCCGGATTTCCTCCACTTTGGAGTACAATAGACTGTGCAACAGGAAGTACGCTTTTTAAAAGATCACCAGCGCAAAAACTTCCAGCTTGTAGGGGTTAAAAAGGAGAGCGAGGAAGGAGTCCCTGTACCAGACTCATTTGCAGGAAAATGTAGCATCGACCATAACAGCCAGTCCTAAATTTAGGTTACTGGATTATTGAAGGTAAGAGACCGCCCGTTATGCAGCTCCTGTGCATTAACGGTCTGTCAGAATCTTGCAGGAACAGACTTTAGGAAAGATTTTGGGGAAATAGGTGCAGGATGATGACAATCAGGAAGTGAAGCGCGGGCATGCAGGGTGGAAAATTGAGGAGGATTAAAAGAAGAATGAAAGGAGAGCAGAAATGGGTGACTTTTCCACTTCTGAAGAAGGGGGAAAATGATCAAGCCAATGTTTGACCTACCCGACCTTTTTCAGTTAAATCATCAAATCTGACTGATTGTTGGTCTGGGTCACTTTCTTTTGTATTCTATATGGGGGAAACAGATAATTGAACAGGAAAAATATTTTGTATTTCTGTCATGTCATACAGAAAAATAGATAAATAAACAAACACTATTTTCTCCAGAAACCAGCACAACCACAGTTCTTTGAAAATATAGGGTTATTAAAAGTAAACTGGCTTTATTATGCCTTCACTACATAAAACATCAAATTAAAAAGTTGCCAAGATTTTTTTTCTGTCTTCCTGTTTCTTTAAAGAGATACGTGCGAGTAGCGCCTGACCAACACCCAACCGCAATGTAGACACAGAAGGGTATCCAGTTCCTTACAAGGCAATGAGATCTCGCTGAACCTCTAACAGCAGGAGAGGAGCCCCTTAGGCTCCTGTACCGAATTCCATCTCATGTACTATCAAGGTCTCAATCATGACAGCTTGGGAAACGGATCAGAGATCCTTCTGAGATCGTTTTGCATTTCCGGAGATTTTAGGACTGGCAGTTACGCCATCCCCACACACTGCAAAAGCAAAAGCACTGCAAGACCACCAAGAGGTTTGTTGCACCATCCTTCATAAGGAGTAACTACCACAAACATGCAGCTGCAGAAGGCAGAAATGATGCAAACATCATCAAAGGCAATGGTGAATGAACCAACAGTGACCCCGCTAGGTGTCACCCAGACAGACCTTTATAGTTCCAGGTCTGGGGGAATCTTGTATTATGAAGAAACAGGTTTTTCCGTTCATGACTGCCAGATGGTAACCACACTACCAACTTCATTAAAGCCCCCCAGGAAAACCACCTCCTTACCTTGTAGCCAAAGGAGTTTTTGGGTGAGGCGGTCGGAAGCTGCTGGCTGTGAACTAGATTCTTCAGGTAGTTGCAGACCTCCCTGATGGGGCTGGCAGGGTCATCCGTGATGGGGCAGATGTAGTAGTCCTCCTCGTTGTCGCTGCTGGGATCGGTGAACGACAGCGCTCTCCGCCGCACGTCCCTCTTGGCACTGCCCACCTCCTCCATGTTGAACATGAGTTCCTCGTCCGCCATGGTCGCGCGCCTTCCCCTTGTCGGGCTGCACAGCAGAATATCACCTGTCCACAAGCACAGACACGAGAAGTGGCGCTACTGGCCGTTTGGCCACACACAAGCTACTTAACTGCGGAAAGCTTATCGCAAGTGCTGACCCGAATAGTTTTGAATATATGGAAGTTTAATATCCTGGAAACAAACTATGGGCCCCCTGTGGAAATGAAGGAGGGTGGGCATGATTTTCCGGGTATTCTCTAGGTTCTTCAGCACTGTGCAGGTAGACAGCCAGCCAAGCAAAGCTCCACACGATGGAGTAAGCTTCAGGAGGCAAACCCATCTACCTCTGAGGTGTTGCTTGAAATATAAACTAAAACAATAAACTAGTACACACAGCTCCCCTAAAGTAGTCAATACTGTGAATAAATGCACAACTAAAGATTGAAATTTACTTTACAAAATAAATCCAATTTCAGGTAAATTTCCGCCACCATCAACTTCACAGATGAGAAATTGTCACTGTGGACAGCTATGAAAAGTACTGGTCGAAATACCGAACAAATCCGTTAATATCCCTTTACAGGTTTTAATGTCTTCCTTGCTACGGCCAGCATGTTCTTCACATGCCAGAGCGACAGAGAGTCTAGTCTGCAGCGGCTCAGCGGGTCACAGGACATTCCATGTGTTCCTCTGGAGAACAAGTGCCTCCAAAAAGCCAGGCTTTTGGGAAAAATCCAGACCTCCCCTTTATCTACTGCCCTCTGCTTTGCGTCTACTCTCCCATCCTTTCTAAGAATAAACTGCTAAGATTGACGGAATGTCCGTCGTGGGATGCAATTTCGGTGCTTTTCCCACCAGTTTAATTATAATATATATATATATATATATATGTATTCATATTATTATAATAAGTATAATTTGTGGTTCATTTCCAATAAATCTGCCTGGAAATATTTTCATTAATCTTGTTTGACTGAGCTCAAGCCACTTTTGAGAATTTTGAATTAACCCATTAAAAGGATCTCTCTCTTGAACTTACAAAAAGACTATTACTGTCAATCTCCAAATTAACACATAGCAAAGCATTCCTGAATGCATTTATTATTGTGGGGGGGAACTTACTAGTTCCCCAAACAAATATAGCTATTTGAACATAACCTTTTAAAAACTATATGACCGAATATAACTAATATATAAAGTTTTTAACAAGCAGTTTGGCGAATGGAGTTCGGATAGGGAATTTATTTTATATTGATTTATAAACTACAAATGTAGAGTGATACCCATTTGTCATAAGTAAACCCAAAATGCATGTCTGAAACTCGAATTTAAGTAAAGGCCCTCATTCGTTGTGGTGAAATGTGATAATGACAGCTTTAAACCTTAGTTGTCAAACCCAGATGGGAAGTTTATGGCACAATGATATTAGACCACGACGGGCGCACTGAATGACTAAAATGACTCCTTGAACGAAAGACAAGAATGTTATTATCCAGGAGCAAGTACTTTACTCTAACAACCGTCCACTACCTCACTAACGTTAGTTATATTGACGTGGCACTGGATCTTTTCAAATTGTCAGTCCATGCAGGCGGGCCATTCCACGATCAGAACTATTTCCATGATAAAATACAGAGGCATTCACAAGGCATAATCCGCGATTAATTATTTAATTGGACGCTGAGAAGAGTTTAATAACGACACACCGCCCTCGTGCATATATAGCAGCGCTATGAAGCATTACCTAAGATGAAATCTTCACAAACCTGTATAACACTGGCTTTAGTTTCTGAAGAAAACTGACATTCCTTGACGTTTGAGTAATCCCCTTGCTTCTCTTGATATTTTAGTTTGTGTAAATAGTAAATAGACCTTCTCTGTAAATTTCTAATCTAATTCACCACACGTATGCTCGACTGCAGCCCAAGATGACAAACAATACCAACAGCCGTAAATTAAACAGGAGAACATCAGGTTCTGCAGCTTGCTGTGCTCGACCCTCCACAAGAACTTGCACAGTTTGCACGTACTACACACACAGGAGGAGGAGCCCCGGTCTATATTTTGTCAGATTGACAGATTCGTCGTTGTATATGTTTCTGGTCTCGGGCTGGCTTTTTCGAATGGATTTATATAACACCAATGGAATTTACGGAATAAATTTAATTACGAAAAAAGTCATTTATCACGTGTACTGGAAACCTGCTAGTCGCACTTTACACAACTTTATTCAAATAGCCTTTGTCTTTTTAAAATATCTTATTTCTTCAAGTAATTAAAATAAAACGCAATTATATGCAGTAATGTAAAACGTCATTAGCGGTGGGTTTGTCCGAGTTAAAACACATAATTACCACCACAGTTGCAATGATAATGGTTAGTGTATCACGTTCTACATGTATTATAATAAATGAAAAAATAAATGATAGAATGGAAATATATACTAACGTTGAAAAACGCTTTTTCGTCAGTGTAACGCGGAGGGTAGCGTGGCCGAGTGGTCTAAGGCGCTGGATTTAGGCTCCAGTCATTTCGATGGCGTGGGTTCGAATCCCACCGCTGCCATATGCTTTTGAGCGGTTAAAAAACAGTATAATGATTTTAATAAATTCTTAATTATGTTTTTTTATTTATTTAAACCCAGATAACATGCATGTGAAATTATTTTTAACAGACTGTCGACGTTCATTATCTATCTTGGATTAGTTTAAAACTGGCGCCCTCCAGTGGTTTTACAACGAAAACCACGTTGATGTAAACCAAATTTTAAATCTCATACTAGTTCCAATTTTATTTTTGAGTTTATCTGGATAAAATAAATCAAACTGTTTTACTTCTTGAATGTAATACATCAATATCTCAGAAATACATGATTTTTCCAAGTTGGAGTTTGGTATGTAGCTCAAAAAAAAAAACCCTTCATCACTTGGGTAAGTAACAGGAACGAATGGAGGCTTCAACTTACATGGGCTCAGTGGGTTTTTTTATGCAATTTGTGCCGAAGGTAGGACAGAACATTAGCTCACATGTAAAACTTGTTTGTCTTTGCTGGGAAATCATCATCATTGAAGTGCAGGCCAGAAGTGAGTTGCTGCAGTACCACAACACTATTGCATCACCCACAGGTATAATTCACAAACCATATGGATAATTGCATGTGACGGTTTTTACTGCTCTTCAGTTACCATTTCTAAAGCAAATGTCAAACCTTTAAGTCTCCTGATATTTGTTGTCTTCAGGCCACTTAAATCTGAGATGGTCATGGTCCATAGAGATGCTGGATTTACACAAGCAGAGAACCACTTGTGGGAAATGCTAGGCCAGACACTATCTTTTCATCCTGGTTTTCTTAAGTTTCTGGGATTAGGCACATTTGTTGCTTTGTAAACCCTGAAAACTAAGATATTATATAAATGTTTTTAGACCAGTCTTTTAACCACTTTTAGCGTGTTGCCAAAGCTTTGAATTGCTCCTAGCGATTTCTTAGTCAAAAAAGTCCCAAAACTCACCTTGGAGTATGTAACGTTCCAAATACTCCTGTCCTATGCATTAACAGACTGAAGTCTCATTTATTATTGTTTATGGACTGTGATGGCTATTGCCATGGCATGGGCAATCCAGGTAGCAGGTGGTACAGCTGTTAAATGAATTGGACTTTGATCCCCGGAAAGAAAGAGCACCTGTAAGGCATATAATATTTAGTTATTACATATACTGTAGATAGAAACCTATACAATGTGAAAAAAGAAAAAAAGACCATTCAAAATTATTCTAGATAAAGGGCCATTTACTAAGCACGTTATTAAGAAGCCAGTTGACAATCCTCTTAATTACATGACTACAATAATAATGAAATAAACCATTCAATTTTTTAAAACCTTTTTCCCCCCCTCAGCAATAATGTGCATGTGTTGAAACTGCTGCTACAATTCAAGTTGTGTATTTTTGTGCAGTACCAAGTCCTGGACAATGAACAATGAGTTTCAGTCTCTGCTGGTCAGTACCCACCTCACCGGGCACAGGAAGTTACATTCCACATACGCCCCCAGCTGCCTGACCTCCTGTCAAGCTTGAACGCTGGATCAGAAACAGGGTTTGTCTGAAATACCACCATTTCTGCCCAGCATCTTCAGAATACTTATAAATGAAAGATGACACAAGGGGGCATCCTCGCATAGCTCAAAACACAAAGCTCTGAGAAGAGCATCGCGATGAAGCGAGTTTATGTGTCTCTTTGTCAACTGAAAACTCTTAGCAGGTCTTATCTGCATAGTGAGGTAAACAAAACACTCTTCACTATGCTCGATACTATGCATCAAAGGTTGGAGGATGTGAAGAACAGTAGGAAAGCATGAAATACAAATGAATCACACACAAAAAAAGACTCCTATGAGGAATTCCTATCACAGAACCAACCTGTTCTCTCCTAAACACCCACATGCCGGCCTCAGGACTACTCTAAAATAAAACATATATAAATGACTGTGCATTTCAACATTGCTTCAGGAATCTACTCCTCTAAAAAGATCAATCGTTATAATTTCAGTTACTATTCACTTCCTTTTCCAAACCGATTCTTGGCCACCGCTATGTCTTTGTAATACATCGTATGTAATAAAGTGGCTTTCAGACATGCGGGTGTGGACGTGGTCAGGACGCTGCTCACACCTTCCTGCACCTGGGGCATGGGTACAAAAAAAGACTGCAATAGACTGGTTAGGTGCAATATGTGCATGACAGCTGGCCACCCTATTTACTCAGTAAAAACCAAATCGTTTTTTGTTTTTTTAAATATTTTGAATATATTTTAATGGGGGTTTTTAAACTATTTAAAAAAATGTTTTTAAAACATTAAAGTAGTTTTTTTTTTCCTCTTTGGATTTTTGCATTTTTAGTCTGAGGCACCTCAACACCAATCAGTGGCGAGCAGCAAAATGAGGTATCAAACCAAGTCTAGATTAAAACACATCAGCATAGATGATTTCACAATCCATCCATTATTTTAAATTTACCTTCAAAACCATTCTGACAAATTAAATATTCTTAATTAGCCCTTTTTGCTGAACAAAATTATCATTCATCATTTTTCTACTAAGTTCATTGGTGCAAGTAAAACCCACACAAGACCCAAATATTTTCCCTGCAAGAATCTGGTTAAATGCAAGTGCATACCAGTAAACATTCTGTGCTTTTACTTCACACGGAGCAGAAAATAAGTTGACCAGGGTGTAAATAAATAATCATGAGTTGATGAAGTGGGTACATTCCACTGATAAATCTGTACTGAAATTGTTCTTTTGCTGACATGACACTAAACTCACGCAGACATTCACGCACGCACAAACACAAATCAAACGCACAGACACACACACTTGCACAAAGCCTGCCATTTGACCAGTCATTTCACAAACGGACTTGCAAAGCCTTATATATATCTTGTACTAGCAATACAAAAAAACTTTAAGTATTGTTGGCTATATGTGGTATTTTAAAATGATAATTCAACTAAATTATGATGTTAACATCATCAAGAACGGTAAATTCAGTAATTTTTTTATGTAGTGAATTCCGCCAAGTAGAGAATACAATGTTTTTTTTTTTTTTTTTTAAATATTGTTTACTATCTATCTAACTTACTTCGATGTTCTTAATTATATAAATCATATGGAACAACTAACGGGAAGACAGACAGAAAACGCAACACTTTATTCACTTAATCTCTTAATGTCTGCCGTCACCAAGGAAACAAGGAGACAGATTCATATAAGGACACGGAGCACAAAGGAAATAAAACAGAAAACGATCACCGGCTTTTTTATTAGCAGGTCTAATAAAAATTAGCTAGGTCTTTTGGAAGGTTGGCGATGGAGCACTTTGTGGCCTGCATGAATAAATCAACAGTGGCAGCAGGTGACCTTCAAAGCAGATGCCTGTCTCCCTGGCCCTCAGTTAGTGTTTTAGCTTGACGACGGCAAGCTACCTCCAGGACTAATTTTAACAGCTCTCAATCTAGCTCTGACAAACACCGTTATTTTCCTATAGGGTCGCTGTTGATATGGCTTGCTAAGGATGTCTGAATTTACAAAGAAGTAGGGGTCCTATTTTGCCTATCACCTTTTCAGAGTTAATTTCCCCCTGATACTAGTAATGGATTATAGACAAAGGCTACAAGGACTAAACCCCCTTAAAATCATAATGCCATGGTTACCACCATGCCTTTATCATTTAGAGTCCACCTGCATTTTTTGTGCCTCAGGTTGTTGTCCAAAGAGCTTTTACAATTAGCACTGGCCTCCTGAGAACTAGACTCTTGCTGGACTGACTATGAAATACAAATGGAACGTTTAGGAACAGCCTGGATCTTGTTACTGTTGTCTGACCAGATAAGGCGTTCAGAGAGACACAAAGCTGCTTTCAGTTTGCTCTCATGGAAATAGCACAATCAGCTGACAGCAGCCAGCCAGCTGATGGAGCATCTGCGGCACAGCAGGAAAACATTTAACAGCACCCATGTGAAATACCTGCAGATGATTAATTGAATCTCAACACTGTCCAGACACAAAGAAAGTTTGAAATGTCTACTGTAGATCAATGATCAATTTTTAGAATTCGACTTTCAGGAGTAGGATATAGCAATCAAAAACAATAAGAGTACAGCAATCACAACTCCTGGTGTGCGTTGGCTGAAGTTGTTTTTGATTTTCTTTGTGCTTCTAGCAGGATCGTCCAGGGCCCATTCTAAACAAACTGTTGTTTTTCGGAACCTGCCCGTACATTGAAGCTGAAGCTGGGTCATAAACTAATGCTCATTGATTTACCAGGATTATGTGATTGTGTTCATTCCCTGGACATCAGGGTGCACCTTAAACACCTAGAGTACATTTTCACGCAGCTGTAGAAGAAGTGACTGATGTTGCTGCCGCAGAAGGGCTAGCTCTTTCAGTGGGAAGTTATGTAAGGACATGTGCTTACTTCAGAGCGGACTCGGAGAAGACGTTGGCGACACAGGTGTCGCCCATCCCTGAGAAAGTTTGACAAATGCCACGCCTTGGCATTTGAACTTCAATTCCTGCACGTGAAAGTAAGACAAACTATGAGCCTGCCAGACAACTTTCCCGGGGTGATTTTTTCCCCCTGATTGTCCCTGGATGCAATCATCACTTTTTCATTGGTTTAATAGACGATTACATCAAGCGTAAACATGGGTAGAACCAGCAGTGTCCATTTGTTGAATTCAGTTTCTGAACATTGATAAGACGGGTAGAATGCGGATATAATGGAAACAAAGGGGCTTACTTATCTCCATGGATTGCTTGTTTAATTCATTTATTCATTCATCCCTTAATTTATTGGCAGAACTAAAAACTGAAATCTAGAAAATAACATAAAATCCAACATCATTGGGTATAATAGATTTAAAAAAGACAAAGGTGAGTTGCCAAATGAAACAAAAACAGACACGTAGACAACACTTTCTTTAAACCAGTGTTCAGGGGTTTAATCAGTAAAAAATATATTTTTTAAATAGTACATTTAGAACACATTTAAGGAAGGTCTAGGAAATACACTGAAAAGAAAGACAATGACTACACAGAGCAACGCTGAAAAAGGAAAAGAAAGACAATGACTACACAGAACAACACTGAAAAAGGAAAAGAAAGACAATGACTACACAGAACAACACTGAAAAAGGAAAAGAAAGAAACAGAAATATTAACTAACTCTCATTGTAGCTCAATTATGTTTCGGATTTCTGGTGACTGTTGACATCTTTCAAAGACCTTTGAAAGTGTTGAATAATATTTAGGTGATACAATTTGTGAGGTTAACAGTATTTTGAATGTAACAAATTTGTTTCAGGGTTTTTAAATACATTTTACAATTGTGTTGAATGGCAGTAGGCCTAATTAGTGCATTTTAAAACACCATCTGCTTTAAAAGTTGGCAACGTACAATTACCGTTTATATAAGCTTTTGGGCAAACAGAGGCTTGCTTCAGTTTATTTTCTTCGTGGTGTAGCATCGGTTTGAATGTGGAGCTGAATAATTAAGTGGGACGAATGGTTCAGTCCATCTTTACTAAAGTTAATTCACTCGACATCAAAAACAACTGTAGGCATTCCTGACAAGATGAGGCATCCACAACTAATAAATGTAGTTTATTAGGTCCTTGCGTTTTCCTTAATTTGTGAAACAATATTCGAGCAGATTATGGTTTGTATTACAGCCCAACGTGAAATGAGAGCCACTGGAACCTGCAAAGTGGTGCAATGTATTCTACCCTCAGCCTGGCAAAATGAACCTCCTGCTAGTGCTTTTAAAAGCCATGGTAATTTCCATTTTCAACCACGGTCCTCTCACTTAGTCAGTTTGCCCTTCTTCCTAAATAGGCAATGATAAAAGCTGCTGTTGTACAGCCTGCACCGAGCTAAACGCTTACACCGGTTTCTACCAACAAAATCTGAAGTTCGCTACTCTTATCTCTTTATATTCACGCACCTTGGCCTCCATTAACATTTACTGAATCGGCTAAATGTGGGTGCAGCACATTTCGCAGATTCGGAACAGTAATGGAGGTAGGTCGCCGAGCCCAGGTTACTGAATTGCACGGTAGAATCCAGTCAGAGAAGGCGTGACAGACATTCGACAACAGCCTAACACGTCACCTGTAAATTCTGTCAAGAGAGAAATGCCAGCCACCCAGAAAATACAGTGCTACCAGTAAGGGCTACATTTGCATATAGAAATGAGCGACTTGCGCTGCAGCTGTATTTAACTGATTGCCTTTGCCATAAAAAAAACCCTATTGTACGAGACCAGGACCGGCGTTTATTTTAAGATAGATTGCTTTATTATGCGGAGCACAGAGTTTGCCGGAGAACAGAGGGGGTAAAATATCCGTGAAGTATTTATAACCTACTCTGGGCCCCCCGGGGCTCGAGTATGCTGCATTTTTCACACAGAAAGCGATACATTTCCCCATTACATTAAAAAATTTCCAGCACAGTCAAATAAAAAAATGCCACTTATACCCGTAATATCTCAAATCAGCAATTTGAAATGGTCACACGCGGCATGAAAATAGCCATTTTGTTCCAATCGAGAGATGTGAAATAAGGACCTAAAACCACCAGAGGCACCTGTCTGAAAAGTACGTATGCTTCCCTTCAAAAGAATTCTTAATCCTTAAAGACAAAGACAATGCGCTACACCGTCAAAGCTTTCACTTTAATAATTTATTGTGACAATGCTCAAAAGAAAAGGAAAGTGTTCTGGGGGCATAAATGGTTTTCAAAATAAAATAAAGCAACATATTTATTACAAAGATGTGAACAATTTAAATGACACATTGATGACTTATTCTGTGGTCTTTTCAATTTTGTCACAGTGCTTTCTCAAACCAACAATGTCCTACTGCGCATTAACACACTCTACAGAAGAAATCTGTCAACAACACACAAAAAAAACCTTTAAAAAAAACAAACCCAAACAAAACAAATAAGGAAGGACTTTTATTTTAGAAAACGATGCACATACACAAAACGAAAAGCAGATCCATACACTCAGTAAAGAAAGAAATTATCATTTGTATAAGACCTTTATTAAACCCATATTCATAAACTCACACTTAAGTTCCAACTGGTTTCGTCACTGTATTCAGACGCTTATCTGTCTGTAGAATGCTTTGCACCGGCTCTAACTTAACACTGTGAGGCCAGCCTCACTCGGACGTGACCTGCACTCCTGGTGCATTAAGTATCTAGAATTTCATTATCACCAGTTTTCATACCATCATAATCATTTTTCATTAACTAGGACTTCTTTTTTTATGCCTTGCTTATTAGGTGACAGGAGCCAATCATCCTATAGTTCACACTTGCCTGAGGATGAAAGTGGGTAGGGGGTCTGATTCAAGAGGACACCTTGGCCTAATTTGTTACTTCCACCTCAGTCTAACCCCAGGGGCTTTTTACTCTACCCCAACATAGCCTAGTCACGCCCGGTAACCCAAAGGGCTTTGTACCCTACCCCAGCAAGCCCGCCCAACACAGGCCCCTGTCACTCCTGGAAACCCAAAGGGCTTTGCACTCCACCCCTGCAAGCCCGCCCAACACAGCCCTTTAACTCCTGTTAACCCAAAGGGCTTTCTACCCTAGCAAGCTCGCCCAGCCCAGCCCAGCCCAGCCCAGCCCAGCCCAGCCCGCATCTCCGCCCGCGTCTCTACCCGAAACCCCATAGCTTACACAGAGCACTTAGTCAGCAGACGCCTTTGCGTCAATGTTCTGGCTTTCAAACACTCAAGGGGGGGGGGCAGAAAATCAAATGATAGTGAACACGTCAGGAAGGGTTTGGGTGGTTGACGGCTCGCCGCTTCTGGTTGGTTGAACGCACACCCACGGAGGTGTGGGACGTCACAGTCGAGGGCACGATGGAGCGACGGCGAATCTGCGCTGGCCAGCCTTGCCCTCCAGTGTTCTCCATGCCTTCCGTGGGACAGGCAGGCAGTCGTCAATATTGTCATCATCAAAGTGCTCAGAAAGAACAAGTTATAAATAAGGACTGGGAGCTCCTATTACAAGACCCCTAATGTTTTTTTATTATTATTATTATAATTTTTATTATTATTATTTTTATTCCTTTAGATTCTTAGCTTAATTTTTTGTATTTATTTTCCGAGTGTCCGTCCAGCAAATGGCTCTTGTTCTCGTGGGATTCTCCCAAGCCCGGCTGCGTACAGGTGGAGGGAGGCCGTCAGCCGGGCAGGCAGACCTTTCCTGCAAACAGCAGTCCCACAATGGTGAAAAAGATGGACAGCACAAACAGTACATACGAGGACCCAACCACGGTGTTGTTAGGCAGTTTATATGGCTGTCCTCCCACTTCATTGATGTAAAATCCTATTGGGAAAATCAGGGCTGCCATGCAGAACAGGACCACTGCAGAAAGAACAAAGAAAATGAGGTTAACACTCTTGAAATCATTAGAATACTACTATTCATTTTGAATTATTCATTTTCTGTAGGTACCCTGCGAAACAATTCTCTGAGGAATAGGAAAGAAAATAGGAAAAGATTATTTATAGGATGACCTAAAACAAATTAACTTGAATATCAAATCGACTGAAATCGCTCTACTACTAGTACTACTACTACTGACAATAAACTGTAGTCAATTAATACTGCTGTAGAAGCGGCAATTGGCATTTAAGTCAACGTGAACTGAATATAAAACTTAAATAGATACTTTCGGCATAACTGAACTCCTGTAGCGAATGCTTGTGTTAATGCTGAATCAGTCCCACAAAGCAAGACAATTATTTTAAATACCAATTCACTTAGCGGATTAACAAAAATGATCTTAAATGGCTGCGATTATAAAATCAAAAGGGGCCCATTATTGTTGTCATTTGAGTTATTTGGGGGGTTATTGCAATAAATTGAATCCTCAATAACAGCCGTCCCTACAGTGGGTCTATAAAGGTGGTGCTCTAAACCTTCAAGATCAAAGAAAAGAAACAAATACATAAACTATGAACGGACGGCAAAACAATAGACCAATCCAAAGCACCATGTTCTTTTCAAACAATTAGTATTAGCATTTGATGCCTCCCAAAATTAAAAAAAATTTTGTTACATTTTTTTAACCATATATTATTTTAATATTCATTTAGACAAGAGCTAATCTCATTGTGTTTCTCTCATCTCTATCCAATCACAGCTCTCCCAATGTATCAGTTTTATTCCTTGTTACAAAAAAACATTTTATGAGACTATTAAACCAGATGAAAACATTAAACTGAATGCTTCACTATGGTAAAATTAAAATACTAAAAGATGCAAGTCTGACATGTGTCGAGTGTTACATTCTCATATCTATCGAAACTCAAAAATGACGATGACCTTGAATACCGCAATATTTTTAATAATATCATACTAAGGGGCTAGTTTCATCCCCCTCCCAAAACACAAAAAACTACAGTCAGGTCTATAATCGTGTAGCAGAACAGGGTGAAGGTTGAAGGAACCCATGTCTCATCAATCGAAGTTACCTTAGTTACTACCACTACTATCTATGGTCTCAGATGTTCCCCTTTCTCAGATGACCTGCCAGCACAACTCCCCCCCTATAAAAAGGGCAACCAGATAAAAGCAGGCTGTGAAGCGTTTATGACACGGAACCCGAGACCAGGTTCAAAACAATACAATCATAACAATCAAAACAAAAACCATGTCGCAATGGAAAGTTATTTTAAGGGTAAATAAATTACAGCAGGAGATTAGAGTTGACACTTTAGAAAATAACCATTTTAAAAAGTAATTTGCAGGTATGGAAAACTTCCAAGAGCAACTCTTCAGTAAGGCTTGCGGCCGCTGGTAAAGACAGCCTTTCTCCAGCATCCAGCAATTCGTTCCTTTAAACAAGGCGTTCCTTTTTAATGGACAAGCAAAGCAGATGGCCATATATATTTTTTTTAACTTAAAACCAGCTGACCAGACTTGCCAATCTAAAAATGTCTAGCTAGACCAGGAGCCTAGCTGCAGTCAGTGTGTTTGCCCGGATACGCTCAGAACGAACCGGCGTCCGTGACGCCAGAGACAGGGGCGAGTAACCGGATCGGGCCGAGGCGCGGAGTCCGGGGGAATGGCGGCACAAAGCATCCCCTTCTTCGTGCTCCGTGGCCGCGGGCCACCTGTGTCACAGCCCTAGAGGGCTCCCTCCCCCCCATTCCACCCACCCGACAGAGAGCACGGCGCAGCGTTCCTCAAACACAGACGGCTCGAAAATAGTACATAAATGACAGCCTTTTAAATAAGCAAGGTGAAAGCAAACAGAATATTTTACTTTTTTTTTTTTTAAAGGGAATAAACATGTTTTTTTTTTCCTGGTATATTGAGGTCCTTATTGACTTTTAACTGAATTCCAAATCTATTTCATACACCCGAGGATAATTATCCCTAGAGAGTAAGTGATGTCTTCAGTTCTGTACAGTTTGCAATGAGGTGTTAATTTTCCAATTTTACCACTGCAAAACATAAAAATGTATTCTAAAAATACACAAAAAACTAGACAAAAATGTAACTGCCATTTTGACTCTTCCTGCTACTAGTAAAATTTATGAATACGAAGGGACCCAACAAGTACATAAAAAACCACAAATGGTTTTTAGAAAAAGGCTTAAGGCCTTAAGATTGATTAACATTGATCGTGCCAGCACTCATGTAAACCTGAGTGGGAACGTCCTGTCCTGTCCCGTCCGGTGCCGTGCTGCATTGTAAACAACGTGGAAGAGGTTTTCCTTTATATTGCCTGCTCATCTTGACTGGCACATCCACTACCGACAACCAAACATCCAAACATCGCCTAGCCCCACAACAATATGCTGGTACAGCCAAGTCGGTGGACAAGCAAAGGATTGCCATTTGCAGGGCCCATCATGTCGCAAAGAAACACACAAACGTTCTTTTGTACATAGTATACATACATAATATTCCCTTTTGTCTGCACCGAGCTATTTTGGCCTCAACAGATACTCTTCTTCTTTTTGAAAATATTACTCCCACTTCAGACCAAATTCCAGCTGCACTGCAACAAAGAATAATGGCTATTATAATTACTTGGAAAGAAAAAAACGAACAGAAATAAACCCTGGCTAAATGCGAGAGGCCGATTTAGAAAGGATACAGGGTGAGGCCTCCCGTAAACAACTAAGAGGCCAGTTGGGGAACAAATAAAAATAATTTCATTTAAAAAAAACACCTCGTCCCTTGAGGACTGCAGTAGCCCAACTATTGCCTATACAGAAAGTTTAATGAGAGATTATTCCATCCAAATTCAATTTCATATGATATTGTTGCGAAAGAGGAATACATACTTATTCAACATGCAAGGTAGCAAATAATGAGAGCTGGTGTTGAGACATTGCATATCATTGCAAGGGACCGTAATGATGCAAAGCTTAAGTAAACGCTAGTCATCTCCCTCCTGTCGATGCTGGGTTTGACGTAAATACGCTTCAGCCCTCCCCCCGGGTATATGCAAGGGTCCTCCTATTCAATTATTACAGCACCATAACTTTCCATATGGTACCCAGCGTGCTAATGGATATCAAGCTGCAGCATCCGCTCCAGCTCTGGTCTAGGACAGAAAGTCATTTCTGGGGAACTCCTTGATGCCAGAATGCCTCACTGGAACCAGTGCGTCACACTGTCCCATGATGCCTCAGCTTCCACGGAAGGGAGAGGCGACTAAAAAACAAATTAAGGGAGGGAGGGAGGAACGAATGGGGAAAACAAGAGGGATTAAAAAACCCCTTCCCCAGTCAGTGTAAGTGCATGACATTTTGATACCTAATTTTTTAAGTTAAAGTCCTAATTTTAATTGCCAGCGCAAATCTTTTTTTTTTTTCTTCTCTTCCTTCGACCGTGATAGACAAAAGTAGCCATCCATCGGCGGGAGTGAAAATGCTTGTCAGCTACAGTGCGTGGTGTACATTGCACATGGTCTGCCTCCAGCAAAACACGCCAGCCTTTTTGTGCTCACAGAGGAAAATAACAACCCATTCCTGTCAGAATGCGGTGTATGCGAGTCTGTGGGGGAGTGTGCCAGTGAGAGGAAGAGTGAGTGTGTAATTCTGTGGAGGAGTGTGCCCATGAGTAAGAGTACGCGTGTGATTCTGTGGAGGAGTGTATGTGTGAGCCTTTTGGAGAAGTGCGCGCATGAGGGTGTGTGTTTGTGTGTGTGGGTGAGTCTGCGCGTGTGAGCCTTTGGGGAGTGTGTGAGTCTGTGTGTGTATTAATCTGCATGGCAGGTCAATCTGCACAAATCTTTGGAGTGTGTGTGTGTGTGTGTGTGTGTGTGTCTGAACGTTAGTCGGCCCAAATCTTTGGCGTGTGTGTGTGGGTGTGTGTCAGCATGTTAGTCTGTGGATCTGTGTGTCTGTGTCCAAGTCTGTACGGCAATGTGTACATCCTCACTTGTACATGCGAGTCTGCGTGTGAGCCAATGGGTTCCATCGTTGACAGCACCGCGGAGGACTGCGGAGACACTTACTCCCAGTGAAGGCTATCCAGCGGGCGTACTTGGTGGCCTCCCGTCGCCAGTGGGAGGCCACGAGCAGACCACATGTGACGGTGAGCGAGATGATGCCCATGATGATGAAGAAGAGGGTGGTGACCCACTCCGGGGGCAGCCGAGGCGGGATGCAGGTCCGGTCGCGACCGTGGATGGTCTGGCACTGCCGCACCAGCCCCACAGTCAGAGCGCCTGCAGTGAACAACAAACGGATTACGTTACAGCATCTCCAGCATCCACTGATAACTGGCCTTATCTGGAGCCTACAATTCTATACCAGATGTTGACCAATATTAGGACGCAACCCCAGTTTAAGACTACAGCCACAATGCCTCTTGGGACTTGAAGTCCTGTACCTTTTCCACAACAATGCCAAATGAACCCCCCGACCTTTTACATTTTGACCAAACCAACATACGTAGTCTTTTGACTTGTTACAGCATATTACAAGTCTCATTACTTTCCTGGTCATTTTTAAGTATTATTCATTAGTTTCATTCTTGAATTACTTCAAGCCTCAATCCACTCTGAAACTCCACATATTCCGCCGAAACACACTAGAGATTCCGCGCAACCTGGATAAGAAAACACTGCTATTGTACTTCAGTAATTAAATACGCCCTATGCTTTCATGCTTACAAAACGATCCATGTCAGGCACAAGATCGGGAATGTAAACCCATACTACATCATATCTAGGCACGTCTCCTCAGCATCTTTTCTGAGCGGAGAACTGGCTGTACGTGTTCAACAGCTGATTCAATGCTGCATATTAAATTGCAGTCAGAACAAGCAATCTTTCAGAGTAAGCAACTGAACTGCCGCAGCATTTGCACAGCACTGAGGATCATTAAGGGGCAGTGAGGGTTTCCCTTTACTTGCTGTTAAGGTATGTAATAATGCAGCCATAGTTTGTCAATACATTTTGAAAGAAAGGCTTTTATACTGAATTTTTAATCTTTAAAAAAAAGCACCTCAACCCGTCATTTCGGACACACAGACGTAGCAAATCCCAAAAATTCAAACAGTTAACTGATGTTCCACTCCGGCTTCAGAACTTCAGAATAGATGTTGTCGATATGGAAACGAGCCTGAATAAACAACGACACCTGAACCAATGAAAACTTCCTTTGTGAAACCAGTGACATGAGCCTGCAAAAGGGCGGAGCTAAACAGCACAGCACTACCACCAGAGAGAGTCCTGTTACTGTTTAATGGGAGACTGTCTCCAGCCTGGAGCCTTTTGGGTACAATTATGTCAGGAGAACGTCCTGATGATTTAGGGGGAACGAAAAACGGTCCAACCCACCGTTTCAAAAATGACTAAATAAAACAAAAAGTGAATGAATGAATTAAAAACATTTCTAATTTTCACACCAGTGACAAACTATTGTCACATAACTGGGTTTGCTCATGGGATCTTTGGAGCACAAAAATGAAACACCTCTAGGGTGATGATTGGAAAAACAAACCAACATCATTTTCGGAGTTAGCGTACTGTGTGTTGCACGTCTGTATAGACCTGGGGGAAAGGCTGTCACAAACCTCACCTGAACAAAATCACTCCTTGTTTGCTTTGTATAGTTCAGGCATATTGGAACAAAGACAACAGAAATTAATTTGTGTTCAAGTGTTTGAGGATTAATTTAAGTAAAAAACTTTTTTCTAGATGTATACCCACTATAACTTTCACCTATTTTGAACCTTACCAGTCAGATAAAAACAAGGCTTACTAAAGCAGAGGTTCTCAAACTGGGGTCCTTAGAGACTGCCCATGGGGTCCACAAACTTGGTACATTTTATACACTTTTGTCAGTCAGTTTCTCAGTAAGGGGTCCGTGATTAACGTTGCATGTGAAAAAGGGTCCATCAACAAAAAAAGTTTGAGAACCCCTGTACTAAAGTATCAGTAAATTCTCTGGAATTCTTCATAATGTCTGATTTTCTAACCATCAGGTAGAGTAAAACCATGCCTTTTGACATGTTGTCCCTGGTATGGATCACTCCACCCAATAAACTCTTCAGAGTAGCCCATACCACATGCTCTCCCGAGTTGCACACTCTGAACTGAAGCGTGTGACCAGACTGATCAATGCCAAAGGCCCTGATTCTGCAGCGATGCACGGAAACATTGTGGATTTGAAAAGCAGAGAGACAGCATCATCGCAGACAGTTGGCGCCAAGATGCGCATCGATGATGTTTTAATTGCCTAAAGGGAACTTCCTCAATTCCTGAAAATCGATACACGTTCCATCCGAATTTATAGCTTCAGTCTTTAAACTCGTGTACGTCACCGAAATCGCACGTGCTCGGACGCAGACGTCGGTTTGACAGATCAGCCAGGGAGTCCATCTGGGAGATTCCAACCTCACGTCTCAGATCACCCAATGAGCAGCAAGGTCTTACTGACGACCTAGCGTAGCCAGACGAAGCAACAAGCGGTCGTAACGTAATAAACACCAATACTACAAATCGAAACACGTCGAACGAACACATTCAGGAACAAACCTGAAACCTAGCACTACTGTCGAACAAACAGCATTAACAAGAACATTTGAAAATTCTCAGAAATTGTGATCATTGGAACATTTTTCTCGGAAGAGGGCCTTGTGGGAAATAAAACTGACCTTGGACTACAAAGTCTGACAATTGCCTATCATGAACAAATCACAAAATCAGCCTACCTCCCAGAAACAACCAAAAAGCCCCAAACTACCCAGGAGCATGAACAAAGCCCAGCCTATGAGCCAATTCACTTTGATTACATTGATGATGCATCTTAATGTCCCTGTTCACTTATTACTGAAAACTGCAGTCCCTGGGCATTCGAGTGCTTTAAACCAATTAGTCAGAGATAGCCACGAGTTAAACCTGATCTAATTGAAGTCGGTGAGGTTTGAAAGCTGAGGAGTCGTTATGAAAGGCACGGATAAATGCGGGATAATTAGTGGAAATGGTACAAGTGGTACAACGGAACACGGCGAGTTGTCAGGAGCATGGCCTCGACCGTCGGGATTGTTTAGGTTCTGCCCGATGGGTCTCCATGCTTCAAAAAAACTCAAGAATGTAATCAGCGGTGAGAGTAACGTTAGGTATGAAAACCCAGTACGCTTACAGGTTTATGTTGTGCATTAGTATTAATACCTAATGATACAAACCTAACCACTCAGCTAACTTGAAGGAAACATTAAAGTAAAGTTTATAATTTTCAGTAGTAATTTTCAGTAATTTTCTATTGATTAACCGAAAACTCACCTCAAAAAGCTGTCCCGAGGGCCTGTAATGTTTTGGCGTGTAAGCATTTTCGAAGAGGTGGCCTTGAACCGGCCGCAACCGCAAAGCGCAAAGTGTGAGAGGCAGAAAGGCCAGCACAAGAGCCGACAGGTGTAGGTGTGGACGGCGGACAAGGAGGTGTGGATTACCTCAGGAAAAGGCATGGCATAGGAAGCGATGGGACACCAGAGGAGAAAAGCGTCTCTAAAAGTAAAACGCCCAGACTCAGGAAAGGAATCAAGCATTCGACTGCAAAAACAAAAAGCCAATCTCCAGCTGGTCAGATAGGGAGCATTTTAGCCGAAGGTGTAGAATCCATTGATGTAGCCAACGGCAGCACAGTTAATAAAGCACCGGGATAAAATGTTCGAGAGTTCACCAGGGTAACAGTAAAGGGTAGAGACGATGACCGATTATACAGACAGGATGTGGAGCTCCACAGCAGAGCCCCAGGGAGGAAAATGGGTGCTAAAAGCTGCTCAGCTCTCTCGCTCCACAAAGCACTGGGTGTAAAACTAAATTGCAGCGCCCGTAAATAAAAACACAGCCCCCCGATCATGAGCACAGGGAGATTCAGTAAGCACCGTCAGAGTGGGGAAGAAAGGAAAAAAAATCAAGTGTGGGGGGGTGATTAAATACATGTTGTATTGTTTGAGATTAAAGCCGTCCGCTTTTAAAGTTTTGGATAAATGGGAGAGTGTTTCGCAATAAAGTGTCCCCAGATTACAGGCGCAGGAAGTCGAAAAGCCCTGAGGGGAAAACGAAAACATTCACTTCCTTGCTGGTTGTTTGGCCAGACCAGGTACTGGTAGCACTGACGACAAAGAGGCTAAACAAATTTCGGAGCCTTCATTACAAACTGGGGTGGAGGGAGGCATCGAAATCAAGGCGAATGTGGCCCAAAGACACCCGTGGCACTCACAAACCGAGCCGATAGGCCGTTTTACCAGCTGCTGTGCCTGATATAGAGGCCCACACAACAACCGAAGAATGTGGACTGAAGGAGGGAGGAGGAGAAAAAAACGTTAAAAGTTTAACACAACCAAACGTCTGGGTTTTACCATTGTTTCTCCAGAGGCAGTCAGCGCCCCGCTGATTTCCACTTTAACAACGCACAGGACGACTCAGGTCACGGAAAACTTCTAAACCGGGCCCCCTGCTGCCAAGTAAAGAGCCAGGACACCTGGGATGAGGTGGTTCCGGGGGAACTAAATTAAACGCTGCACGTGGTCAGGAGGCAAACTGCAGCACTTTTCCATTGGCTGAGGATCCGTGCTTGATTTGCGTTTACCACATGCTGGGATAAGAGGAGCCTTGGTAACCTCAGCAGAAGTCCGGTGGAATGAGGCAGAACAAAGATCCAGTCGACACACATTAACGAGCATCATTATGCATAACCAAATGTAATAACACAAATGTTCATTTTACTTAAAGGCTGAGGATGTAAGGAGAACCACTTTTATATAGGCGGCTATATTGTTACGTACACTGCTGCTGGAGAGAATTCATCTCGTCACTGGCATTAATGCCATTGGCACGAGAAGACAGCATGCAGCAGGAAAAGAGTTTCCTGCAATTTCCTCCCCCCCCCCCACCCCTACCCCAACCCCCACCTAGACAAGATGCCTGCAAAAAGGCACATCTACAAATTAGGTTCCATGTGTTGCCATGACGCATGCATAAGTAAATAGCTGTGACCAATCGTGGAACGCAGTGACACGTCTGGCGGGATTGTTTATTTTCCTTTGTGACCGCAGACACACACCAGTGTTTTTATTAACCATTTGGAACATAGTTATTCATTCAACTAGTCACTGAACTCTTACACATTCATGCTGAGGAGGAGAGTCAAAACGGCGAGGCTTTCCACTGTCACTGGTAGGACTGCTGACATGCTAGAAGGACCAAAAATCCTCTTCCTTGGTTCCTATTTTGTCTCAACATAAAGCACACCTGCACCCCACGCATTTGCAAATAATTAAATGTTGAATAAATAAATAACATGAATCCTGATCAGAGCAGTTACAAGTTTTGTACAGATGTGAAGTGAAGTCAAAGCCAGTAAAAATCCCCGGAATGTTTTTGAAACTAAATACAGCAGAAACATCATCTGCATTTCAAACTGGTCAACTGAAAGAGAGACAAGCGAGGCTTCTTCAAAAACAGTCAAGACTAACTCCGCAATTCAATTGGACCCTAAATAATTGAAAGTAAATTGGACAGACTACTAAAACAAACAATCAAGTTTCATTAAATAGCTATTAACTCCATAATGGCAACATTTAATCCAGGAGCACCTCCTGTTTGCTAGTCCTCTATTGGGTGAAAAAAGAGCTTAAAAATGGTTTCAGTTGTTTTTTAAACTTTCTTTAATTTAAACTCTCTTAAAGTTTTTCCTATCAGGTAACATTTTTGGAGTGGTTTTAGCCACCATGGCTAACAAAATAAAACCCTTAGAAGGAATGTAGTTTTTCGAGGAAACAATACACACCTAAACAAATACACATATATATCCTCAATTTACGACTTTTCCTGCATTCGGTATTGTGTGTGTGAAAGGGCGATTTCCTGCATGTTGGAGGCATTCAGAAAGCAGTCTGAATGGGTTATAATAAATGAATGCGGCAGTTTGTTTGCAATTTGTTTGCAGCTATTTTGCGGGCCTCTGTGTGTGAAAGGGGCTTTTAGTTTTTTTTGGGGACTTTGAATAATTGTACATTCATCAATTCAGTTCTGTGAAAATTAATGACAAATGAGCAACAAGTCATCTAGTTCTCACGCAATTACAAATACACATTAAGCCATTTAGCACCAATAATAACAACCCTATATTGCATTAAAGCTACACTAGAAAGGGCAGTGTAGCTGTGATTTTGTCATTCCGTACGAGAGAGAAAGCCGCCTTACATCCGTTTATTGGGATTTCTGTTATGTTAGTTTACTGAGCCAACAGGCAAAGTGAAATCAAGAATAAAATGAATGGAGGAAATAGGAGACATTGTCATATACCACATAATTACACAATATCTGAGGAAAAATTTAATTTAGAATTATTTTGATTTATTTTTCAATTAAATTAACTTTCCAAAAGAAAAAAAAAAAAATTCCCTAGCGGTGAGATCAGATAATTGATCAGCAGAGTCAAATTCAGTTCCTCTGGAGTTAATGCCAATTGAAGTTTTTAGGTACAAACCATGGACCAATTAGCAAATCAGACCTTTGCAATTAAACTTCTTCAACATCCCTAAACAAGCTAATTAATCCACTAAAGGCATATGTGTGAGCAACCAACCTAGTGCTAGGCCAAAGTCACTAATCAATGTACGTTTAATGTGCCTACCTCTTTGCCCCAAGACATTTTCCTGATGATGTAGAAGCCAGTTTTCTCTCAGTGCATATCCTATTTAACTCACCGGGATTCTATCCGGTGCATTCTCTCAGATCTACGCACATCAGCGTTATTGACAGGAGAAAGTGGGGGATGAGTCAAACTGTGTGGGTGGACTGCTGGCAGCAGGCTTTTACCGTAGCATTTAGCTCCATCCATCTAACGAACGAGACAAGCTTTTTCCAAAAAAAAAAAAAAAAAAAACACCGGTTTTAGAAAGGCTAGAATTAGGCTGTTTAAATCCCTTCTTTTCAATTTCCCCCTCCCTTTCAATTTTTTTTATAAGCAGAAAGAATTCTTGGAGGTAAAAGAGGCAAGATGCAACTAAGCGGGGCACTTTAGGGTATTAGGTAACCGGGTGTTTGGCATGTAACCAAAATGTTTAAAAATCCCACCATGGGTAGTTGTACCCTTAAGCAATAACAGAATGAAGTAACCTGAAAACCTTTAGTAAACACTGAAAGAACGCGTCCAAGACTAATCACGAGTTCCCAAAAATGGGAGCTTTGCATCTCTGTGGCCGTACAAGTGAATAAACATTAAAATGCCTTAGGCTTTAGATATAAGTATCCTCTAAGCAACAAGTAATGTAATGTTTAAACCAAGGAATAAACATATTACAAAACTATGAACTCTGCGGGTCAGCTTATATAATTCCCTCGTTATGGTATGTAATAATGCTTTCATAATACTCTAGGCTATCGTAAATGATAAGCCGGTCAACGGCACTTTCCCCTCTGACTTGAGCTCTGAATACACAGGCAGTTTCAGCAGACAACCAGTACTCCCCATAGACCTAATTAGCACAGGCAACACACATCTTAATTTTGAACAAGGCTTCCTCATCAGGTAATTATCCTTGGGCTAATTAAGCTGAAACAAATCTTTTAACCTCACTTGATTTCATACTTATCACGCGCACGGGAACAGTGCGCTGAATTAATTCTCAGAGAGAACAATGTGACATTATTCACTATCCACGTTTTCCTATCGTTTATGACAGAATTCATATTTAAGTGATTAAACTGCAGAATTGTTCAGCACTGTGCTTGCACAGAAAAAAAAAAAAGGAAAAAAAAAAAGCCTTACCCAGATGCTGAGTTTTATCATTTTCATTGAAGAGGTTTCAATTGTTTAGTGGAACAGCTTGTTCTCAGGGTAAAGGAAAAGTCCATCCGCACAGCTGATGCTCTTGAGGTAGTAACGCCTGAGCAATCCCACCCATTTAGGACACAGGCCTGACCGGACGTGCATGCTGCCTATTGTTCTTTGTTACCTTTGTGAAAGACTAACAAGTACGAAACAGGCTACTTACTCCATATTGCTTTATCACACCAGCTAGCGTTTTCAAGCAAGCGTTTATCCTCGAACACACCGCACCCCTCTGGGAACGTTTACGTAGTTAAAGGCAGAGACCATACACAGGCATCCTGAGTCAAAACTAGAAGGGCATTAGCAAAGTAAGTGATATTACTTGACCTCCACAATTGCTCTGCATCTACACAATTTAAATGTGATTTACAAACAGTAATTCTCAAAAACAAAAAGATTTTATAACAATTATTTCAGAGCCCAGAAAACGATCTCGTCATCGGAAACTTGACTTCCAAATGCTGACAACCTTAACATATAAAACGCATTTAAGACATTATTAATATGCAATATTTTCGGTTACTAGCAACAGAAAAATTAAATTTAAATTCAAAAATAGATTAAATAGCATCACTTTAGTGACTAATTGAAAACGCCTATGCCTCAGCACTAGATGTGACAAACAGCCACTCTTCGCTTCCATTAAGACCTGTGCAAAATAGCAGCTGGGGAGGTAGTGAACACTTCACAAATGCGATGAGCTAGCTGGCACTCAACCCACACAGGGAATCACAGGTGCAGCAGATTCCCTAAAGTGGTTTTCAGGTCCCCGGGTGCTGAATGCTGGAGTGGGAAGCTTTTGCCTTGCAAAGCACCGTGTTCTGCAGCCGTCACTCGCAAGTGAAAGGTTGGCTGCACTCCAGAATTCCAAAAAATGTATTATAAAAGAGGGCATAAACACCTGTAACTTCCCACACTAACAGTTCTGTTTAAGTGCATTTACTAGTACAGTAGTGTAGATTTATTTATTTCAATGGATCTTTTTTTTATTTAAATACTTTGAAGATTCTCCCAGTTCCTCTGGAGTAGAAGTGAAACGCAAGACTCAAA
The DNA here is from genome assembly GCA_025775065.1 of Hiodon alosoides. Taxonomy (NCBI): domain Eukaryota; kingdom Metazoa; phylum Chordata; class Actinopteri; order Hiodontiformes; family Hiodontidae; genus Hiodon; species Hiodon alosoides. The sequence continues at coordinate 4,093 of JAOYSI010021691.1, read as the reverse complement.
TTGTCAATTGCATACACCCTTCTGATCCCCTTTAAGACATTATAATGTTATTTCCTGAATATTTTGAATAGTGTGTGGGTGTGCCAATACTAAAATTAACAACTGCAAGAAAATATATATTAAAACTTGTATCTGATCCAACTTGATGCCCAACTTGTATAATAGAAACAGCAAGGCATCCATAATAGGCTATTATTATAAGCGAGTATTGCTTTTCCGTCTCTAGCAAAAATGAAATAAACATCTAAACATTTAAGAGTCTAATGCTTAAGTCTGTGATAAGATCAGCTAGCCACTTTCACTTAAAGTACCTAAGCAGAAGCCACTCAACATCCAGTATCACCACGGCAGCTACTGGATGCATTAGGACTTTGGGGGGTGGGGAAATGCACCAAGACCCAATGCATTGTCAAAAAAATAACGTATGCCGTTTAGTATTATTTATATTGATCATAAAGGTAGCCAGTAATATTTAGAGAGTGCACCGAGACTTATCAGTTTTTTTTTTCCAACTGATAAGATAGTTATTTGTTTGCCGACATGTGACCTAGTAGGCCTATATCAACATCACTATAGAAGTAGCTGAATTAATTGACTGAAACCAATGTATTTATTATATTAAGTTTTTAGTAAATTATTTTTAGTTTATATACACAAATATTATACAGAGCAGGATTGCCAAGAACCAAGTGGCAATAATGGCTTTTCTAAAATCTTAGCCATAAACTAGTTAAAAAGCAACAGAATAATTCAAAGCTTTTATTAATGGTTATTATGCGTCGTCATGTTATGTAGTGACTGAGAAAAACTTAGATCCATTTTCTCACACTATTAAATCAGTTCTAAAGTGGATACATCGCTGTTTCCATGAAAATCCTGTACCTTCCTAGAGAGTGAATTACGCAGACTAATACAGTGCATGCCGTCTGGTTCATCCACAGCAACTTCACATGGTCCTTTTCCTTCCTTTATCAGAAATTACATTTCAGATTTACTGTGTTGAGATACACTGGTGTAATTTTGATTGCCATTCTGGGAGGCTCATTAAAACCCTAGTCAATCAATTACTGGTATTTGAGCACCTTTGCCATCAAAGCAAAAGAAACCACAGCAAAAAATTATGTGCTAGCATACAGTACATTCATTATTAAAATGCCTTCAGAAAACAAGCTAATGATTGTGTACTTGTTATTCTTTGGGGAAGCCTGCTGTGTCTGTAAAAAAAAAAAAAAAGATAATAATAATTCTATTACTGCTCAACCAAGTACAGCAAGTCCTTTGTTAACGTCATGGTTCCGTTCTTCAAAATCACTATCCCAGGTTAAAGAACGTTTAAGGAACGAAACGGTAACTACAAAGACGGTAAATACAAAGTCTATAGAGGCTTTAAAGTTCTCTGTGCAGATGGAATGTGGCGTTACATTCAAGAACTCCCACTCGGACCGATATCAAAGGTTTGTTAGTTACAATTTTACGAATCAAAATTAATAATAAACACAACATGAATGTTGTGTAAATAAACAGCAGGAATATGTGTGGTCGTGCAATATAACGTACTTACACGTGCCACTGCGAGAAAAGCTGACAACGGTAGATTCTCAAAGATTGCCTTCTACTGCGCGCAGTTATCTTAATACCGGCGCAATAGGAACTGTCGAGTTAATTTTAACAGGTTAACGGAAACCTATCCCGTAATTAGTGATAATTATTTGGTTAATTATTTGATAATTATAACAAAAAAATCGTATTATTCCATTATTTCGAATAAAATGCGACCTTGTTCACAATGTTTAAAAGGCGTGATTTCGCTAGTGATTTTGCTACATCCATTATGTTTGAATCTGAGGAATTAATATTACTACATTAGCTTCTTAACATTCATCAACAGTGACATAAAGCACTACGGCTCCCAGTAGTAAAAAGACAAGACCAAGTCTGCCGCGAGACGAAACAGCTGTTCCCGCAACAACGCAATAAAGACACCAGACAAATGTGCAATTGTGTTAAGTCACCTTTGTTGTTTACGCATAATTAACTGTAGTCAGAGGAAACAATTATTTCAGCCGCTGTCAACTAAAACGACCGTAAACAAGTTATCTGTTATTTTTAACCTATCAGAAAGGAAACATTAAAAAGCAGTCAAATTCACACATTCCCTTTGAACCATACGTAAGGTCCGCTAGACTAGATATACGGCAACCACGTCTTAGGTTGGATATTATTGATCATCTTCATGGTAAAGGGTTAACAAAGCAATTACGCCCAGGATCGAATTATAGTCCGCAGTAAAATTCAGTAGATATAAGACACTTGCATTTTTCCCCAAATGAATGCAGGACAATAGTTATTCACAAACGCCATGAAATACTATTCACTGTATACAAAAAAAAGAGGTCAAAATCAGAACTATATAACCGCGCGCTAATTGATTGGATGTAACCATTTACCTGCAGATTCCCCAGTGTTGATCCAATCTGGATTTGCAATGCTGGCGATGGCAAAAATATCAGCCGCCAGAAAAAGACATCCTGAAATGATTGTGAGTTTATCCATATCTTATAAATCTCAGTGCCTAATTTGAACTTTTTAATCTTTTGTGTTTGTGAGGTTAGCGGATAGGTAGATATATCCAGATGGTATCCTCTTTCGCTTGGTTTCAGAGGTTTCGGAGTAAAGTTTAAGTTTATGTTTATCGCGTCTCTATCTCGCCCCCTCCCAAAGGAGGAGACTGGATGGAGGCTCAACCATCCATTATTTTATTGCCACAGATGTCTTCACTTTGGCAGGATGATGGCTAGACTAGATGACTACCTAGCTAGAAAAGAAACCTTGCAGTCCATTTATCCAGCAGCATAGACACATTTGAGTATGTCAACAAAAAGTCTGGTTTTCTTTTCAAATGTCCCGTAGTTTCGCCCGGTGGGAGACAGTTGAATCTCTACAACCTGGTTTTAACTATGGATAGTGGCCCTGCGAAATCCAGCCACGAATTGTTTTTCTGCAGAGCCCCGTTTAGCAGTGGAATTTAATATCAGCTCAATCGCTGTGTATTCCCAAAGTCGAGCTCTATGCGCTTGAATTGGGCCCAGTTGCTGCTAGATGGCTACACATCCACCTCCAAACTGCCCCACCACAAGCAATTCCAAGTAGGTCTTCATATAAAAAAGGCTAAATAAAGAAGGACACTGTATACAATGAAATCCAGCTATCTTGCTGATGCCATTTTTTCTCCACCTATCCAATAATTTAAAAGGAAAATCATTCTCTTTTTTCAAACACTATCTTTTTGCTTTATTGCTTGTACCCCCCTCTTTTCTCCTTAGGATCCAAGGAATCGCATCTGTAAGAACATAATCGCCGAACTGACTGGCTGGCTAGCTAGCTCAAATGCGACGACCAATATACCTAAAACGTTAATAGTTCATATTTGGCTCCCGAAAGTGATCCCGTAGATTTTGAGTTTCCACTTTAATAACCCGTCTCTCCCCTTTCTTGCATGGAGGTTAAAATCCAGTGATATATAATCAGGCATCCACACGCAGCGAGTTCCACAGAGACAGGGGGCTCTCGCGAGAGCTCCAGCCCCACACTCGAAAGCCAGTCTTGATCAGCTATGACGTTAGGGACCAACAAAATTTCGTGCAACCTAATGAGAAATCCTGCTCCTACCCCATCAATAAATGTAGGTAGGCTACATTATAGTAGCAAAATAATTTTGTTGACACTAATGCATTTTATGACATCATTTTAGAAACGAACAGTCATATTCAGTGAATTGCACTTTAGTTACACGAATTTTTCAGTGTGCACAGAATTCCTGTTTCGTCGCCCTTTAAACTATAGTGTCCCACGGATGACCCGCACAGAAACCAATAAATGATGCACATAGCTGATAACCTTGAGCTGGATGAATGATTGTGAATTACAGTGAAATATGAGTTATATAGTCTATCCTACAGATGTATGTATTTTTTCCTTGGGTGGTTAGTTATCTAACACTGGGGGGGGGGGGGGGGGGACTGAGGATTACACAGTCAATAAATGTATTTTAATTTATAATGATAAAAATCTGTAATAAATGGACAGAAGTGAA
>JAOYSI010021680.1:16027-34716 GCA_025775065.1 Hiodon alosoides | reverse complement strand
TCCCCACCCCACCCCCCCCCCCCCCCCCCCCCCCCCGCCCCCCCCCCCCCGGCCCCCCCCCCCCCCCCGAAACAGGAAAGCGATTAAGTGACCGACAGTTTATGGTGATCGAGTGGATCTCCTATGCATTGCTATGGCCTGCTTTGCATTGATGCTTCCTGATTAAAACCTGCAGCGTAGGGGGGAATTAGACCCATGAAAATGCTTTTGTAATGCAAAAAGCAGCATATCTACACTGTGACCGTTTCCTGCCTCCCCATCAGGTGTGGAATACTCTTCATTTAGCAACATGTAAGTACATCACTGGAATTTCACTGAAGAAACAATTTCCTCAAAAGAGTTGGGGCAGAGGGTCCTACATAGGGACCTATGTACCTACACATCCCCACTTTCAGGATTTGGGGGTTAAAAGCCATTAGATAGTCTTAAAATTTTGACATAAAGATATCAAAAATATCAAAATTATATTTGGTTTGTTTTTTAAACAAAAACATTGTACAAATAAAGGTGGCATGCAAGCAAAGACTCCTTCAGAAAAGCACTGAAATTAAATATAATATTAGATAACTATGAAAAATGTTTACATCTGGATTCCTTGCGCTGCAGAGGTTATTGAAATTCAGCATTTGTGAAAATAAACCACATTTCACAATACATGCATGGTACCTAGATTGCTTAGACAAACGCTAAGCTAATGCTAAGGATGGAATCTGTTCTGTGATCCACTCACTCAGGCCCCACCTGAGAGTTCCTTCTCTAGGCAGGGTTGAATCATTACTGCAATGTCACAGACAGTACACCTAAACACATAGCCTATTATTTAACCATAATACCTCTAATTCCTTCAAGCACAGGTGAATAAGGTTTCTGAAGCAACCAGGACTCCAGTTTAAATTGTTGTTTGCTCATTCATGCCTTCATACCCAATTAACACGTTTTTGTAAATGCACACAATAAGGCCCCTATTTGGGGAGTTGTGGGGGTCAATATGACGACTGTAATTAGACAGTACTCATATAAATTCACAGAATGCCCGAGTCAATACTTAGTGCATTACAATTAATTAAAAGAAAATGATATACGAATACATTGAGATGTAAATTATTGGTTTGTCGTCTGTACGATCAAAACATTTTTACAAAATCCTCGGCGTATTTATCCTCAACATAAATCATAATATATTGAGGATGAAAACACTATTTGCCACTATTTACAAATATTATTTTAATCCTGCATAAAACACTTAAACTACAATTTAATAAATAATAGTGAATAACACTTCTGGAAAATGAAATAGCCTACATTACCCTTCTAAGTGAACATTATACAAAAAAGAACAAACTGATAAGAAACTCTGAACTCACCTCTTAGCTGACACGATCAGCTCTTAGTAGAGTTTACACAACGGCGCAGACTTCGCCCCGCCACCTGCACTGTCCCGCTCACGCCCAGTAGGCTAACACTCATAGGGCGTTTATTTTTTTCTAAAGCAGAACTTCAATCTTACGCAGTGCAAAGTTGAGGATGTTCAGTAATTATTCATTCATTGAGGAAGGTGCGTTAGATACGAAACGTAACCAATAACAGGAACTCGCGTTGTAAGAGAACGAGATTTCATGAAAACTGAACAAACTTAGTTTGACATGTAACGATTTTCAAATCTAAAAGTTCCAACGAAGCTAATTTCGCATGATATAAAATATAACTAATGTGTTCGTAAAAACACATAAAAGGCCTAAAATCGCTGCGAGATTTTTCCCCAGTATTTGAAATAATTTGGTTTCAGTACAAATAATATAAAATGTATTTAAATTGCATAAGGATTCACAGTTCGTACTGCCACCGGTTAATCTACTAAATCTAACCAAGCAGGACATTTTACAATAGTGATAAAAAGTTTTCCGGAACTTCCTTGTCAAGTCTTTACTCAACTCCCGCTCTCATTGTGTCGTCTGTTTCCCTCCCGGGCTCGCTCTTCCTTTTAATCTTATTCTGAGGCATCTCGTCAATTCTTTTCTTTTTTCTTACCTCCCATACTTTTTTTCATTCAAAATATCAATAAGTAATTTGTGTAGGATAAAAATAGTTTTAACCATGGTTCATTTTTTTAAATTAAATATTGGGTCTTAATTTACAGCCAGCGGCATTAACTTCAGAAAGCAGAGCTAAATTCGCATGTAAGAGCACTCACAAAATAAGGAGAATTTACGAAAGTTGTATGCAATGATGAAAGTCGACTCAGGTGAAGAGCCCGTATACTGTAGATTATTTCTCTAGCTCCCACTAGTTACAGTTTCACAGTCAAGTTCACGGTTGTATAGTAATGCGTATGGTACCAGAGAAGGCAGTCTATTGGTAGACCTGCATTGCGTACAAAATAAAATCCGTTTGACAACTACTGGACAGCCTAGTGCTATTTCCGTGACTGTAAAATGATATGCATACTATTTTTTTTTCATGGTTAATAAATGGATTTTTGTTTTACGGCAGTTCCCTTCCTGGAACTGAAGCCCACCATCGCACGGTTCGTAGTCCGCAGCATTACCAGATTCCCCAGCAATCTTCCCAACCTAAGCATCAGATCACAAGTCGCGGTATTATTATTATTTTTTATCACAGTAACAGTCGCTCAAATTAATATATTCCAAGAAAGGATTTCTGAAACCGCGTATGTTCTTTCATTTCAGTTACACCGGTGTGAAAATGTAGCATGTTAGCATTAAAACGATGACAGCACATTGCATACACAAGCCTTCTTGTTCTATAATTGTTTTCAGGTCATGGGAATTCCACAGTGGTATATATATAAAGTATATTTTATTTCACATTGCGTGTCCACAGTCCATTATAGTTATGATATCACCAAAACTATTTATTTTTATTGAAAGGAACAGAATGAATAAATAAGCAAGAAACTCATTACACATATACCACATATACTAACCTTGTTTAGTGAAGAGTACATAAAAAAAACATCGTTGTCACTTTGGTTGGATATTCTATTTTAACACGTTGTATTTCTCACTGTTCAGACATCACAATCCCAACAAGCTCAGTGTGTGCATGGCCTCGTGAGGCACTACTTGGTCGGTGTTGCTGCTTTTCGCACATTAGCATATTAGCTTACACACTTCATTTTGCACTCTGTGTAAAATTTATACTATAGTTAAAAAATATTATAAACATATTGACTATATGTGTGTGCCTTTTGAAAAAGGTAGAACCCCCACATAAATATATATGCAGATAACAGAAATATTTATTTAACAGAAAATACAATAGAATCTCGAATGACGGGCCACAGCTAAGCTATTTAAACCAGATAAAGTTTTGGAAGAAGGATTCAGTTTTCCAGTATAAAAGCCTTCTCCCAAAGCACTGAGATAACTGTACATTTATAGTTATAAGGGAAATCTGTAAAGCTCAAGCAGAAAAGAAAGTGTTGCCTTACTGCTCGTTTAAAATAAAGGCTTTTCAAAAAACTGTAGTTCAAAAGCAAATCAAATTATTTTATTGTCACTCAACTACCTACACAAGTGCAAGTAGTGAGTGAAAGTCTTGGGTGCAGTTGTACACTATAGCGTGCACATGTTTAACCAACATATGGAGCCGGAATAAGCGACCTGACAAAATAAGGCTAAAACCAATAGCTTTTAGAACAACCCAACTGTTAGGTATGAGTTGAATAACAGCCACTGTTTATTATGACAAAATCATATCAGGAGTTCAGGCAACAGGTTTCACTTACGGGAGAATTCTATCACAAATTTAGAATGGACTTACATTACTCCCACCTAGTGGCATCATGTAGTTGGACCTGTTTCGCTATAAACTTACTTTTGGAAAATAATATTTTTTTTTTGATGTATTGAGTACTAGTCCAAACAAAAAAAATTAAATAAAAAATAAATAAACGTTAGGCTACAATCCAGCTGGAGGTGGTTAGCGCACAAAATTCCAAGAGGTTGGTTCCTTCGCATTAGTGGCCAGCAACAACTTTGAGGTTGAGAAAAAGGTTAGAGAAGTCGCCGTAGGCACAAATAGTAGGACAACGCACTTGCCAAACGTACCGTCCAAAGGAAATGAGATATAACAAATAAGTATTTTGCAATTAAACATATAATCGATATTATTATATTTGATAAAATAAATAACTGGTAATTATAATAGTTTTTGATGTAATTAATACAATTATACAATAAATAATTTCTCACAACGACATTTGTTTATTTGCAGACCTCCTGTTAATAAGTGTTAATATTGTATTTGTTACCGGACAGCACAGATAAACAGTGCATACAGTTAGACTGAGTTGTAAAAACGTACAGTTAAGTAACGAATCGGGCCGGGGAACACAGCTGGTCGCATGCAGCGGACTCTCTGCTTCATTGCGGAGTCATTTCCAACCCAAGCACGGTTTGGAACAGAATAATTAAAATCAGGTTTTGTTTACAAAAGACATCGCCCCAATCCGGTGATTTAAAGAGAAAATATAATCGCAAAGAGCCCGTTTCTCGATTTAATGAGAACCAAGTGTGAAACAAGAAGATGGAAAATGCAAAAACGTCGTCAAGTGGTTAAGCTTGTATCTAATTTGGAAGAAAAATCAGTTAAGCGCAATTTCTCCCAAAACAGGATATTTGTATATTTGCATTTTCCTATTCTTCAACCTCCAGGCGATGAAATGCAGTTTCCATAAACATGCACACACATCGTCAATCAAGGTCTCGTCTCAATAACGACGAGTGACAAAAGGCTTACGCACTAATTACACATTTACTCACACCAACCATAACGTTTAAATATATACAATTTCAAAGTTTCTTTCATTTTCTCAATTTCTTTCATCCACCGATCGCGCGCGAATACACACAGAGCGCATCATTTTGGAATATAATTTCCTTGGGTGACGAAAATAAACGAAGTGCTCTCTTGTATTAAAAGAACATTAAATAATGACCACTAACAGTCACGTTGTAAAGTAGTACATTTCTATACAAATCAATCGTTATCTTAAATAGTAATTCCAAAAAATACAGACTATGAACAAGACATGCATATTAACGCATTCATACGACGAATTGTCTTTTAGCTTAGAATTGCGTTTCATGTGTTTTTTTTTTTTCAAATGGATGATGATTTTTTTTTCTTCAGAAAATTTAATGACAATACAAAAAACTACAGGAAGTTCTTAGTGACCTACTCTGTCACTGTGCACGCGGCATATTAACATACACCGACCACCCTTTTGGTGGCAGTATAAGATTGACTTACTTGGTCATTGTGTGCCTTAGCATGTTAGTATTAGAAATAACTAATTGGCACATTTCATACTTTTAATCACATATGCTACTACGAAAAGAATGAACTAAATGAAATTGACTTTTAAACAATCTCAAATGTGCGTGGATGTTCAGCTTCCAAGTATCGTTGCGCCAGAAATGTGGTCTTAATACATACGGACGGGGAATTTGGTTTGGACTAAAATTATACAATTATCGTGACCTTTTCGGCGTTTACACTGAATCTGGAGCTGAATAAATAGAAAATGTCTGCATTGGCAAATGAAAGTTTACGTTCGTTCCGGTTTGTTTCCTTGGTGCTAATTTAATCTTCTCGTATATGTTCCATAGACGTCTGCAGTCGATTTCTTGCAGCTTGAACACTCAGTGCAAATAAACAAGTCGACGTTTCAAATAAACCATATTTTTCCAATTATACATGAAACATACAATACACGAAGGCCCACACATTTATAAACTCCGAATAAGTTACTGCTTCTGTCCAGTTTAAGACCCATAGCCCCATACAATTAGAAACTTATCAGTCAAAGAGATCAAGGCCGATATATTGGAAAACATAGCACGAATAGCATTTTACCTCTACCACTACCACTGCTAATAATAATAATGAACTAAAAAACGTAAATACCATAGTAATCATAATTTTTAATAACGGTTGATTTAAATATATATATTTTTAACTTTAAAGAGGACTGATTTGCTCCGTTAATTCATAAAAAAAAAAAACTATAACTGATCACGGGTGTAGTTGTTCGCTCCTTTTCATCGTCGAGTGTCACACCATTAGATTACCTCAGACTCTGCGGAGGCTTAACCGATTCATTTCTTTCTATACAGACAGTGAGAGCACGAGACACCTAAAGGGAGGGAAGGAGGGTAAAAGAGAGAGGGGGAGAGAACGCGAGAGGGGGAGAGGGTTTGAGAAATACACACGGAGGTTACTTCGGGTGTAATACAGTATTTGTGCGTCTAGGTTCCAAGAACAAACAGGAGCAAACAGCGTGAGATATCTTTCCGAAAAAGAAAGGCATAGCACGCTGTCATTTTGTTGCGTGTCAGATCTGTAAAAGTACACTTTGCTGCCAGGCTGAACGAGTACAAGTGTCCTATGTGGAGATTTCATTACCTCGTAAGATGATTTAATTCAGATACTGTATGCATGATGATAACACTTGTGTTCAATTTCTGTATTTGGTGTAAACAAACCCTGTAATTATGTAATTTACGAATTGGCAAACTACATATAGATACATATTATAATATAATTATCATATATTCTGTATCGTAAGTGTATATATTCGTCGTAAAGAGTTAAGTTATTGAAGTTATTCGTTAGTTATCTTGTTTATTTATTGTTAAGTGCGCTACGATAAACTACTGTTACATACCTCGACAGGTTCACACGATTAGTTTAATCACTTGTTTATTCGTAATTTTAGTTAATTGTGTTTTCTAGAATTAAAATACCCATTAGAAGTTATCCGTTGACAATGTGTAAAATTTATATAAAGCAGACCTTTTCTTCACGGCTGTATATTTCAGAGGGAGAGACACTGAAGAACGCGGAATACAATGTTAAGGATTTCGGAGGCTTGGATCACTCTAGTGGTTGTATCCTTGGCGGCTGAAGGGGCGCTCGGTGGTTACGGGATGAACATGTTTGCCGCGCAGACCTCACCACCGGATCCTTGCTACGACGAGAACGGCAACCCCAGAAGGTGCATTCCGGATTTCGTCAACTCCGCTTTCGGAAAGGATGTTCGAGTGTCTAGCACCTGCGGAAAACCCGCCGGTAGGTACTGTGTGGTGACCGAGAAAGGAGACGAAAGGAACAGGAACTGCCACACGTGCGACGCCGGGGACCCGAAGAAGTCTCGCCCGCCAGCGTATTTAACAGACCTCAACAACCCTCACAACCTCACCTGTTGGCAATCGGAAAACTACATCCAGCACCCGCAAAACGTAACTTTGACGTTGTCTTTGGGCAAAAAATTTGAAGTGACATATGTGAGTCTTCAGTTCTGTTCGCCGCGACCTGAATCTATGGTTATTTATAAATCAATGGACTATGGGAAATCTTGGGTCCCGTTCCAGTTCTACTCTGCCCAGTGTAAGAAGATGTACAACAAGCCAAACAAGGCGACAATAACCAAGCAAAACGAACAAGAGGCAATTTGCGCGGACTCTCACACGGACATGCACCCTTTATCAGGGGGTCTCATTGCGTTCAGCACGATGGATGGTAGACCCTCGGCTCACGACTTTGACAACTCGCCCGTGCTTCAGGACTGGGTGACAGCCACCGACATCAAGGTGGTGTTCAACCGACTGCACACTTTCGGGGACGAGAACGAAGACGACTCGGAACTTGCTCGAGACTCTTATTACTATGCCGTGTCAGACCTGCAGGTCGGCGGGCGTTGCAAGTGCAACGGACACGCTTCAAGGTGCGTAAAAGACCGGGACGGAAATCTGGTTTGTGAGTGCAAGCATAACACCGCGGGGCCAGAGTGTGACAGATGCAAACCGTTTCATTATGACCGACCCTGGCAACGCGCAACTGATAGAGAAGCAAACGAGTGTGTCGGTAAGTCCATACCGATTTATTTAACTACGTCTTATTATGAATTTTACTTTATTTTCAGCGGCATAATTTTCAGGCGTGTGAAATGGATAAAAACTGACAAAACTTAAACATTTTCTAGCCCTCAAGCAGTTCTGTTGTCCATAATTGGGTTTGGAGCTCATTATTACTGCTCATTCAAAACATGATTGTTGTTACGACTATTTTAACATGGTTATTTTATATTAATTATCAATATATTAATTAGAATTATCATGTCCATACAATAACCGGATAGGAGTTATACATAGCCAGTTTCAGATCTGCTTTTGTAGATTTAGTTTAAGACTTTTCATATGCATTTTAAATTAGCGAAACAGAACAAACAAAAACGTTTAATGCAATTTGAAGAACTGGTTGTTTATCATCTTTTACTATTCGATTGGTTAATCTATCCGATAGCATTCATAAATATAATCGGAAATAGCTATTGTTTGTTTCTATTTATAACACACTTTATCAGACTCAAAAATTCTAAGTGGTTAGAATAAGAATAAGAACAGCTAGTTACCCATTCCCACATGAACTGTGTGTAAATATCATAGCGCAAACACTATTTATCTTATGTAATATTGAGTTTTAACAGAAATCCTTTTGAATTTATTATTTTGATTGCATTTATATTGGCGGGAATTAGCGTCAGTACGGTAAAATGGGATCTGCTGGGCGATGCGTAAAATGCACGGAACAACCAGTTACTTGGTTGCTTATATAGGGTTGATGTGATTATTGAAGTTGACATGATTACTGAATCGTAATCACGCGTAAATCGGACTGGACGATAAAGCGGTACACGCAAAACTATGTAGTACGTCATTGTTGATGGCACAATATTATTGCTTGTAATATTAATTTATACAAAAGCAAGAACAACACTAAGAACCATAACACGAATAGTTAAATTATCATTACCACCATTAACAAAAAATAAATAATAATAATAATAATAATAATAATAATAGGATTTTTAATCAAACTAAATATAATTCAATGTGTATTAGATGTATGTGTAGGCCTATAGTATAAATTTCGTTAGACAGCGTTATCTGCTTCAGAATCAGAAACCTTGCCGCTTGGGCTTGTTTGAATCCTTTTGCAGCAGGCGTTTATTCAGAGTGGAAAGATGGCTGCAGTTGTATGTGGCACGTGCCGCATTTTGGGACCTCGGGCGAAATGTACAGCTACAGCTCGAGGGTCGGTTTACTGTTGAGTCAAATTCAAATACCGGTAAAGTCTTAATATGATATTAAGATATTCTTGGTGGCCTATGCTTAGGGGGCCGAAGGGTCATCTTTGCCTTTAGACGTGGCAATACCCATACAAATCTATTGTCTTACATTTGACATACCTGTTAACTGATTACACATTGGGAGACTGTTTAAAAAATATTCCCTCCGCTCATAATATTAAAAGCACAGAGTCTCAAAACTTTATCGCATTGTATCCTCCTCATTCTTGAGGGCTATGCCAACATATTATACATTAAATAAACATTTATATTAGTCGAACTCAAAGTCTTTAAAAATATATATATATCGGGGATTTGTTGTAAGGTTAATTAAAACTTTCCATTTCGATACTTTCTTGTTAAAATGTTATTGTTGAGTGATCGGAGACGTACAGTGATCTCACAGGTCCAGAAATGCATGTATAATTTTGTGGATAAGCATTTGTGGAGTATTTCAAGAATTCGGACATAACAGATTCAAAAGCTTCCTGTTCGCTTGTTGTGTTTATTTGCGTGTCTGTAAAGGTTCTTAAAACAGGTAAAGAAAAGAGACGATGGGATCTACAAACACATTTCATACAAAGTAATTGAAAATAAACAATGACTGCATAATTAAAGCATATTTACTTTTGATATGATGTAAATTGACCTGAAAAATAGAAGTAAAATAGAAAAAATAGAATGCATCAGCAGTATATTTTGATAATGTATCTCTTAACATATTTGTCTGTCGGCTGCCACTGCATTTTCCCAAAAACAATATCCTGCAGATGTTGGCAAAGATGACAAGAGTTCTTGCAATAATTTGCAATGTAAGGGTTGTGTAATAATTTGTTCCAAGCACATTACATTTCCTTACATTATTTGGAAAAGCGATTAATTTAAAAATGTATCAAATCATTTCAAAATTTTTGTCAGGATGACAAGGTGGATCTTGCCATGCAAACAATATATTGATTTATTTTAATAGCCTAAAGATTATTTGAAACAAATTTTCTATTTCATAATTATTTTTATCCTGTGTGGTGTTGTTCGCCAAACTATCACGTAACCGAATAATAATTTACTCCCTCTGCACGATTTACATCGTAACCTTTTCGTTTGTTGGGATGGTCGACTGTAATGACGGAAACTAAGATCCTCCTTTAAGAAAGACATATCAGCTTTATATTTGCTTTAATTAAAATACATATTTTCATTAGATTTTTATATTGTGCTTTCTATTATCATGAAGTTTATTACAACATTTTAGTTGGTTCAGGATTGAACAAAGAGAAATAAGTAATTGAATTTGTGGCACATATTGAAGACCGCAAATTAAATTATACACAATTATACATACATTATGAGCACTTTGCTGATTACCCACTGAGAGTCAAATCCTCAAACGTGATAGTGCACAGAAGATGAGAGATGTGGTGCACGCGAAACAGCGCTTCACAGCAGGACTTCTTAAGGCGTATTGGACAAAGTAATGACCACAGCTGCAATGTTCCATGCTAATTTAAAGTCCCTGTTTCACAACTGAATCTGAATGTCCTCGGAGACCTGAACTGATCTGTAATTAAACTACAGCTCTGAATTAGAATTGCGCATTATCTAATTATTAAAATCTGATGTTCATTTTAGATTATAACAGTTTATAAGTCAGAATTCTTCTTCGACTGTACTTTGTCGGAACATGTTGGACATAGAAGAGAGTGTCATGCGTCTGAATAATTACTAAAGATTACATTTTTAACTCTAGAATTCAGAAACCACCATATTGCTATTACCACACAATAGGTGTCTAATTGTGATCTCTTCAGGCCAAAAAAACAAAACGTTTCTGATGTCTGGATCTCCGACTCCGTCAACCCCTTACAATTCAGGAAGCTCCTCTTACTCGCCGCCGCAGCCGATAGACAACGTATCATTGACTGGGTGTTGAGTGCCGCGCAGGGTTTGAATCTCTCCCTCTAATGAACCTGCGGGCTCTTACGAGTTTATGCTGTGGAGAGACGCTTTTCTTCCATAAAAGGAGGCACCTAGCCTAGGCTTAACCGCAACATAATTTGGCTGGTTTGAACAGATTCATACGTCGACTACGTAACTACGATAAAAAGTGAAGTCGAGTCGGCTCAGACTTGTTTTCTGGATCATCCCGGAACATTGATTGACAGCGAGACAATCTGCTCCAGGCCAGACAAAAAGTAAAACGTTGGTCATGTTAAGAAAATAAAGAAACTTCATATCATGAAGAAGTTTTTGTTTAGTTTTTCTTGCTACGGTACAGATATATAAAATATTAGATGCATAGGCTGATTCTGTCAATGCATTACGGCCTCAGCTAAAATGGAAAAAGATCAAATTCCGTGAACCGTTTTTAATTTTCACAAAACCCTTTTTTTTAAGTATGGTTATCCATCCAAGTACTGCCAAGTTAGTTATAATCAAACATGCTTCGTTTTAGTTCAAGTTTTAGTGAATTTAACGTAAAAAAAAACCGTTTTATTTATATTTGATATTTTGTTTTTCACAAATATAATTGTACATACAAATGTGTTTTGATAATTAATATGCATATTGATGCATGGTATCTGCAAGTAATATTTACTATTATGATACAGCAAATAATCCTGTATGTTTCATTCATGTTTATGTTGCAACCAATGCCAATGGTTATTGTGGGTATTAGTTTCCTCGTGCCCGTGGCTATGTCCGGTTATGGGTTGAGTGAGGTCTGGTTAATATTTGTGCTGCTCTGTGTGGTCACCGAAACAGAATCCTTCATCCTGAAAGGCAGATGTTGGCTGTCCTGTCTGTGAAACTAAACGTGACATTTTGATGTACTTTGCACCGCACAATACTCGCTTTTGAACTTTTGAGAAGCCTTTAGCGAGCACTTCTCCTTAGGATTGTTTCGTAAAACACCTACATTGGGGATCAGATTAATTGGGCAGAATTTCGCCAATCTGATAGATCAGTTTTCAGTGTCAATTGTGTCATGTTCAGATGTTGCATTAACTGTACCAGAAATGTGCATTCGAAAAATTCTTGGAAAATACTGGGAAATGTTTCTATTAAAAGATATGGAGCCAAACTAGTAAAACTGCAAGTACTGATTTGCCTCACGTTTTGACAAAGCCCAGAATTCCTTTTTGTAGCTGTATGTACAACACAGAAAGAGTTTCCGCAGGGCAACATAGCCCCATCTATTTAAATAAATACATACAAACTAAAAACATAATAACCTGCAAGAGCTTGTTATCGTTTATCATCCTTGTGACAGTAGAGTAATGATTGGGGCCAGTGTACACTTTTGACTGCTCGGTCCCTGGTAGGACATGCAGAGACCGAACATGGACAGCCACAATGCAGGACCACCTTACTCCCCTCCTTCCAACCCCATTACATTGTAACCAAGAAAGATTTTTTTAGCAAACTGGCACACTGTTCTCAACTCCTGGTCCTGAAGAGGCAGGTTTACCAATTGGTGTAGCCTCAGTACTGGGAGAAATGGCCAAAGTAAGAGGAATAATGAGTGAAATACAGTCCTTGAGTGCTCAGGGGGTAAGAGGTCTTGCTCACACTGAAGGGGTGAAAAACAGTTAACACGCATAGCTTATGAAAGCATGAAGTATCCACCAGGAGCAGGGGTGAAGGACAGTGTACTAGCATAGCTTATGAAAGCATGAAGTATCCACCAGGAGCAGGGATGAAGAACAGTGAACACGCATAGCTTTAAGCATTAAGCATTTTGAATAAAGCTTTTATATATATATATAATTTATAACAGTTACGTTAACCAGTTGTGACAAGAATGGAACTGTGTGGATTCTTTCGGTGACTAACAACACGATACCGGTATCCCCTAATGCACAGCATGTTCCCTGACCACTATACTGACCAGACTAGCGAATCACATCTGCTGAGAAAGTATGAGTAAGAGCATTCCTGTCCTGGTGTCCTGGGGATATGTATTAAAAAAAAACAGACAATACAAATTAACCAAAGTATAAAAATGTATAAATGTACAAGAAGGAAAAGTTTTATTTCAAGCAACGCTTTTACAACTACAAATGTACCTCCTTTAAGCGAAGTAAATAAGCTCTGGTTCTCCACAAGTGTCTCAAGATTAAGTCATGTCCCTGGTGTCCACACAACACTGTCCCTACTCATATTAGACTCTCGCTCCTATGGAGTGTGTGGATTTGTGATTTCACTTTGCTGAGAGAGAGAATCGAAGAGAAGTTACTTCAGCGCTTTTACTATTCAAGTCCTGATGGTTTTTTGCTGAGGCGAAGGCTGCATTTTGAGGAGGGTTTGTTTTGTTCGACCGGCGAAGTTCAGTGCATAATTTAAGACAGACATTAGAAAGCTTAACAGCTTTACTTGGGCTTTCGTGGCCTTGTTTTGAATCAAGGTCTGTAGAAATTGTATTCCATTTGTCTTTTGTTTCTCCTCCAAACATTCTATTTTGGAAGTCACTTCAGCTGATTGACACTAGCTCCGTTACTGTGCCTCACGCATGTGGTTGTCAATGGAAGTGAGTTTATAAATTGCTTTTCAAACTTTTAAAAGCCAACGCAAATACAGCTGCAGATTATCCTGTCCATTACATCCATGGCTCGGAATGAAAAACTTCAACTCCTACCTATAAACCTTTTATTGATTCACTATCAATGGAACTGACTGGTGACTCATCACTTAGTGGTGGCAAGGTGGTGTTCTGCGTGGTTGACAGTGACTTACACCGCTGACTGACGAAGGGAATTGCCAGCCAATGACGTCTTCTCATTTTCTAATGACACCTCCAGAGACCGCCTCTGGCTTGTTTAGATCCACCCATGTTGATACATGCCAATTATCTCATAGGAGATGTGGCTAGTCATATGGAAATATCTGCTAATGAATTCAATTATGCATTCATTTTCTTGTAAACGCATATTCATCTGACTGGTACATGTCTGCGCTATGAGAATGCAGAGAACGTAATACTCCAGGAACAGGTATAAAAGCAACCTGTGGTGTAGGCACTCAATGAGTGAAAACAAAAGCAGAACGGAAATATTGTTTTTCAAAGTCCAAAAATATTCAAGCTGCTTAGCCCCACAAATTATATTTGGGAAATGACTCCTGACACCTAATGGAATAGACCAAGCCTTTAACAATCTTCAGGAGTTCGTTTGTTTTAACAAATGTGATCCGCTCCATTGGCCACAAAATTCACCCTAAGTCTAATTGTGGGCAAAATATGTGACTTTTCATGGGTTCAATTTAATGGGGAAAAGTACTTTTAAAAATGCACTGAGTGTACTAGAGACAGGTGACTTGAGGGCAATATTAGATAACTTCCTCACCCTCCCTGTGTATGAAGGCAGGATTTGCTGGAGGCGAGATGACTGCCGATTCTGAATTGGGGAGGAAATACAAAGATGACTGGCGATTCAAAACAAAATAGTGGGACCAGTGGGTGGCAACCATGGCCGTTGGCTTCTGAGATCTCCCCAGCAGCAGTATCAGTCCACAGGTCTGTGATAAACCACAGGAGCTGACTCCCAAGCACCAGCATGTGGCTCTGGAGATGGAGCCAGATAGAACTGAGCCCGAGTTGGAGCAGCTGTGTGGAAGTGCTCTGGAGCAGGAGAAGGGGGTATCCATCAACTCTAGAGCCAGCCTGGTGCTGGAGCTCATTCTCTGGAGCCGGAGCCAGCAAACCTGGAGCACCGCCAACCCTAGATTGAGGGAAATATCTGTATGACGCACAGAAAATGGCTCCACTTTCTTGGTCTGCTTTAACATGCAGAGACAATGCCTCACAAACTTTCCTTCGCCTTTGGGATACTGTGAGTTTGTGTGTGGGATAGAAGGGGAGGCTCATGTAAGTGCACAACAATGTACATGTGTGCTGCCGCCAGAGACTGAGTAAGTGTGCTTATGTTGAGAAACTTGGCAATAAGCATGCAGCTTGTGTCAGGTTTTTAAAGTCGGCTGTTACGGCAACCACAGCAACAATACAAAGCACATAGTTTGCTGTTGTGTGTGTGTGTGTGTGTATGTGCGTGGTGCGTGTATGCGTGCATGTAATTTAACCTCTGGTAACTCCAAACTGGCCTTACCTCTGTCGACAAGACCCCCAGTGTGAGACAGATCCCTCCATCCCGCAGGCAGGCAGGTCACTACACCAAGGGTAATGGATGATTAATAGCAGCTTGATGTGATGCACTGTGACCTGCTCGTCAGCCCACAGCCTGCTGCCTTCTTCTGTGCTGCCACCTACTGGAGCTGGCACTGGGGACAGTCTGCCCGCCCTGTAAAGCGGGCTTTGCGCACTCCCTCCCCACCCCCCACCCTTCCGTTATATAGTCGGTCCTGTCCCCCCACATCCCCCTGCCCGGGCAGACCAGACGAAACAATAACAGATTGTCAAATAAATAAAGACCACATGAATTCCCCTGGAAGAGGAGGCAGCCAGCATAGACAGTTCGCTATCCCCCGGGTCGGGTGGGGTTGCCTTTTTTCCCCTCCTGAGCGGCATGGCCCGGGGGCTGCTCACCGTCCCCACGCAGAGCTGTACCGTGGGTGGCCCGGGCAGTGCACCCCGCCGACAGACGCCACACCAGAGCAGGACAGATCGGCCCGCCGAAGGTCACAAACGGGTTTGAATGAAAACGCGTATCGAAGGACCTCGAGGATCCACTGAAATGGCGAGGGGGGCCCCAGCTGCCCCTTTGATCTGCTGCAGTTCCCCAGCCGTAATAAATACGAGGAACCAGCGCAGTTCCCCAGCCGCCGGGGGAAAAAAGGCAGGTCATGCAGGAAGGTGGGGGGTTTTTCACCTTCACTGCGGTAGCAGGTAGCCAGCAATCAGTGCCCCTTTCCAGCTCAGCCCACATTTTGGTTAGGTGCCCTGATGATTCTGATGAATGAATTAGTGACTGCCTCTCACTCTCAGACTATAAATAAGCCGGTTTACTAAAGCAATCCACAAGTAATACTCTATACCAGCGTGTACTATCTCTAATTTAAGGTTTGTCTGATGGTCTGAGGCAGTGTTTCAGCCACAGACTTATTTTTGGATTGGAGCGACTCTTTAGTCATCCTCACTAAAGACATTTCTACTCAAAACACCATAAAAGAAACTCACTGTATAACCTACTGATTGCTATAAGGAAACGGATTTGTTTCTGCCTATATTTATTTATTGAAATACTATCCCATTGGCCTCTAAGAGGGTCTCCAGCCCTTGTCTCAAGATTAAATTAATCTGACGCAAGTCCGCCCCACCCCCCATCCAGTACTGTGGCTGATTCTATTCTCAGAATAAGAAGCCAATCTCTAAAATTAAAAAAAAACAAATAAATAAAGTGATGAGAAATTTAAAGATCCCACAGACCATCTGAAGCAAACTGACCTCTACCCCCTTTTAAATAGCCTGGGGAACGGTGCGCCTTCTGTTCACTTAGAACTGCACACCGGCCTCCCTCAACCTTACACAGGTAGGAATTGAAAGTCGGTCCTGGGATTGGGTGCTGCCCAGGCCCAGGGCTGGTGGGTCTGTGTAACACACTGGGCGTGAAGCCACAGAGTGTCGCAGCCCACCCTGCCGGTTTCCGACCCTTCCCCGTGAGACCCCTGGTCCCTGGGCTCTCTCCAAGGTTGGCCCTGAGCGTGTGAGCCACTCAGCAGCGCACGGCCGACTGGGACCCGCGCACGGTCTTGCGCCTCAGGCCTCGCTGTTTGTTTGTTCAGATACCAAGAGCGGTGTGTTTCCACAGGATAGTGGGGCTCAGATACCGTATCTGCTTTCCATACAGGGAGGGGCTTCCAGCAAGACGGCTGGGAAATAGAAGGAGCTGGGAGCCCCAATAACAAACACAGACAAAAGAATGGCATTGGATTAAATGAAAAATGAATGACAATGGTGTTGTCACGGTTACTCCATGATTTGGTGCACTATGGACATACAGTACAAACTTCAGTGACTCTCAGTGGACACAGCTCTGTTACACAGTGGAATCCTTATGTATCTCATTTAGGAGGGTGTGTTCCCATAGAAGGAATTTTTCTCAATGCTATGAATAAGGTCACACATGTCTTAAGGAGCTGGTCATAACAATAGCCAAGCTTAAAGAAAACAATTAAGCTCTTGCCTATAGAGGTTTCATAGACTTTAGAACGTCAAAAACACCATGAGTGCTAACACATTTTAAGTTTTCAATGGACCACTGTTTCCTTAAAGACTTATTACGGTTTGTTTTACCCAGACCACTTGCAACAGTTTTATAACAACAGTTATTGCCAAAAGCCCTTAGTTTTGGGAAACACACAGTCCCCTTCCTGGGGTGACTGCTTAAATGTATAATATATTATATAATAAAAATATATAATACATTTTTTTTATTATAAATTGGTTATATTAAGGGTGGAAATGTCTGGGCTGTTGCAGTCTGGTGCCTTGGATGCTTTACCTGGCTGGGTAAGCCTCTACTGTGCTACATATGTTGGTGAAAGCAATTGGCCTAAGAAAGTTGGTTGAATCAATGCATTGGCTAGGATAGGAAGTCATTGGGCAAAGCATTTCCTGAGTCCTTGGCTTATAGCCCGAGAAGGAAGAACACTACCTTCTCCTCTCTCCAACAGAAAGGTCAGATTGGATTGTCCTTCTAAAACCACTTTGTCGCCTCTTAGTCACACACACCTTTGACTTGTACATGAAACCAGTGTTATGAAATTCTCATTGTTTAACAATTACAAGAATTTGAGAAATGTTCTTCTAATTATTACACATTTGGCAAGTTAATATCCAAACACATCTAGATGTAGAAACATATGGAATGTAGTGTAAAATAATGGACTTTTTCTCAAAGGAGATGAACTTGTAACCCTGTTCTTGGGTAAATCATGAGTAAAAATAATAAATAATACTACCCCCTTGCTGAGCTCAAAGTGTTTTTTTATTTATTTAATTCCATGCAATTACTGTGCAATTAATCCTTTTGCTTTTCTTTCCCCCACTGTAGTTAACTCCAGCTCTCAGGGTTCCAGTTCACCTTTTGCCCAAACGGTTTTACCCTGGCCAATCACGTCCAAAACTGAATTATATAACATAATGGCACTCCTTGCTACAACATTAGAACCTGTGTAAATTCCAAAACACTTTGGAGGACGTACTTTTGTTTTAGAGACGTTCAGCTGCTGCTGGGGAAAAACCTAGCCTAGCCAGGCTCAGTTCATTTGCATTGCAGCATCTTCAGACCTCTTATTTCCCCTTCTGTGCTTTTATATATTGCTATATAAAGCAGGTGCGTTATATGCTCATAAGTGTCATGGTTCTGAAACGCAAGCACTTCTGTTTGGTGCAGTTGAAAAGAAACACAGTACCCTGGTTGCAAAAGCAAAGAGGAAAAACCGGGCAGGGCTCAGTTGGCGCTGCTTTCATGGGCAGTAAGTGACAGTGTTGCTGCTTTCATGGGCAGTAAGTGACAGTGTTGCTGCTTTCATGGGCAGTAAGTGACAGTGTTGCTGCTCCATCATGGTCAGTAAGTGACAG
>JAOYSI010021680.1:0-15927 GCA_025775065.1 Hiodon alosoides | reverse complement strand
TTCATGGGCAGTAAGTGACAGTGTTGCTGCTCCATCATGGTCAGTAAGTGACAGTGTTGCTGCTCCATCATGGTCAGGACTGGTCAATTTGTGCCGACAGAATAAGCCGTTGAATAGGTAAGCACATTGCTGTCCTTCGTTCATTTCAAAGAGAACAAATGGGTCCCAGTTCAGTCCCAGTGCACCGATCACAGCTAACCCGCAAACGTGATTAACAGGCTTTTCACCTTCTAGTTCTACTGCTACTGCTGACCTCTGGTTAATAGGAGGGGAAAAGGCTTATCATTGCCAGGTCTCTCCAGCCCTGCACACTACACCTCTCCACCTCTGCCCCACCCTCCAAGAACAATGTCCAAAGTATGGGTATGCCCGGGGCTTAGGCACTCCTAGCAGACCCAAACACCCTTACTGGTGCCTTCATTCCTGGGCATAAATTAAAGGCACTGGGCTTGCAGTAAAAGATTTGTATTTTTTTTTGTAAAGTTTGTAAAGTTATTTATGTCTGCATGGAAAGAGGTAAAAAGGAAAAAAAAGAACAATAAACACGTCGAAGGGCGATGGATCATCACCCGGTGCTTTTAATTTACGGTTCAGCCACTTCCTGCTCAATGGGAGGGACGGCGCTTAGACGTGTGGCAGAAAGTCAGAAAAACTCCCTTTATTTCACAGAAACTTGGACCCCGGCCCACCAGAGCCCGTGGGCCCCGAGCGCCTGAAATGTTTAGTGCAAGTTTTGTTTTATCTTTCGAAAGAAACGGAGAGCTGCGCAAACAGTCTACCCAACCGCACACTCTAGCAGGCCTGGCTCTGTATTTACATTCTGGCCACGGCGCACTAGCGCTTCATGCCCGGTTCCAGAATGTTAAAATAGGGACCCCTAACTCATGGTGTGACAGAGCCTGTGAACGCACAGGGATTTAATCTCGCCGTGCGACCCAGTCTTACTCAGGAAAGGAAACCACCGCCCATTGTGTTCAAAGACCTCGCATGATATAATGGAGTGCAAAAACATTTTTTCTGGAATATTCCAAATAGCATGCATCTCCTAGTGGATGAATATTTCTTTTTTTTTTGTGGTAAAAGCCGGTTGAAGTTTTAAATGGCTGATTACTGTTTTTATAACATTTATCTCTTTTAATGCACTTTCATTTGTTTAGTTGGTTCCAATAAAACAATTTCTTTCATAAAAAATAATAAAAAAATAACTCTGAAGGACCCACAAGTTAGTTTAACTACATGTTTTTATTGTTCTCTAGTGCTGGGGCCAAATTTCCTCTCTGGGACCATTTGTGCTAATTTACAGACTGTAAAGGCCTTAAGAAAGATCCACCAATAAAAACAACAGGGCCCAATTAAGCTTTGAACATTTAAACGCTCCAATGTTAATGTAGAGCGAAAGAAGTTTTGGCGACTAAGCATGGTACAGATTGGCTCCATGCCTAACCCTAACCCCCCCCGACCTGCTCCTCCACCACCATCCAGCGGCCCTTGCCCAAACTGAAGTAATTTTCAAGCTCTATAAATTTCATTGAAGAAACCCGTCTCAGTGGAATTGCTTTCCAATGAAGCAGCGTGAGGCCTTGTTAAAGTCCACCAAAGTTAATAAATCCTGGGGATGAGTAGAAGGCGACGTGGCGTTGCCCTAACCCACCATTCTGTTTCCACATCCCGGGTTTTCCGTATTTCTCGGGGAGGAGTCCGCGAGCAGTTCAAACGCTGGTGTGTTTCCTGTCACTCTGGACTGTTTCGACGGGGCTGAAAGCAAAGCAGAGTCTCCCAATGAGAACCCTTGTCGATTTTATTTCAGTGGAAAAAGAAATCCATTCAGTTAACTGAATTTGTATCAACCTTGCGGTGATAATATTTATCTTCTATCTTGTTTGGATTCAGTAGGAAGCTGCCAAAGCCTGTCAAATATTCAGCAAAACAAAACGGGAAGGGTCTGGTTGCCCCTGTCGCGTTATGAGGCATCTGCCAAAATACGGATGTGTTTCTTTGGGAGAAAGGGGGGAAATGGGTACCCAGGGATGAATTGTTGACCAAGTTACCGGATTTGGCCTTGGCTGCTGACGCACTATCCTGGAGTTTTAACAGGGGAGGTTGAACAGGAGCTCTGTGCTAATTTACTCAGCCGTTCTTCGTCTTATGCTCAGCTGAAGTTACAGACCTGCTGAAATTCTTTTCCTACGTTTATTCAGGAGAGCAACAGTCCGGCTGTTTTTAAATGGAAGAAATAAGGTGGAAATGTATTAAATCGAAAGAGGCTTGCTTAGTTATTCTTTTGTCCCTCAGTCCCTGTACATTTTGCTGTGGAACTCCTACATAGGATAGGCCCCTTAAAATTCAAACGCACATTAATATGTGCTTTAATAAAATATTTAATAAATATGCACACATTAATAAAAACGCACTGCCCTTCAACACAAATTTCAAAAACCCAGTACACCCACTTTGGCTTACTACCTAGTTTGTTTGGCTATGGTGAGTGTGCCAATTACTCTCTCTAAAACTTCTTTGGGACAGGAATCCCAAAGAACAAAGACTCAAAAAAAAGGCTTATCTGCGATACTGCAGAAACGACAGGTTTCCACCTCATTCTTTCACTCACTTGAATCCTTCTGAGGATTCAGCACTTTTGCAAATGCTATACTTGTCTCACCGTTGGTCAGCAAAAGTCTGAGAAAATATTAGCTGTTGCTAATTATGGAACACTGAGGAAAACCATGGTGATCAAAGGTCATTCTGAAGAAATAAGGGTTATCATACAGTCCAGAAAGCAAGGCATGCAATAAATCGCATTCATTTTCCAGCTACCACACTTTCGTGGCTGGCAAGAACAACAACACAGAGTAATCACAGGCTTATATGGGATGTTTGATAAGGTGACATTGTGCATATCTTGTTCTACTCTGGCCGATGACAAATGAGCATTGTGATTGCCAGGTGGAGGTTGCCAGATCTTCTCCATTACTCCAGCGAAATTTCACGGGGCAATCAATTTATTTGTCACTAACCTTTCTGGCTCTGTTAGATGTACATTTACACAAGCATACAGGTAAGATATATACAGGCTTTCAGAAAATAAAATTGATTGTTGGAATATACAATAAAATACACTACATTATTTAGAATGTTATTTACTCGTGTAGTCTATATTTCAAAGGGGTTCCTAATCCTGGTCCTGCAGGACCCCCATGCAGGAGGTTTTCCATCTCTTTTAAATAGCCTCAGCCTCAATTCTGTGAGAAAAGGCTAGATTAGGTAAATTAGGGTAAGTAATTAGATGACTCAAGTGCTTAAGTGATTGTCTGGAATAAAGAGGGGTCCTCCAGGAGCAGGAATGCGAACTCCTGAATTAGACAGCAGGAAATAATGAGTAATTAGCACCTCATTTGCTTCCTCTTTATGTGTTACGCTCCAGTCTGGTATCATAATGGCATAGGTGGTGTGTTGAGATCCCTGGCTTTTGCCCACTTGGGAATGTGCTAGGAAATCTGCTCCTACTTTCACTGACAGAATGCATTCTCCCATGCTTCCTGTTCTGGACGGGGTGACTGCCAAGCATTTGACTTTGCAGTGCACTTTTAAGATAAGCACAGAGTGTTCGAACTTCACAGGCTTTTGTTCTCTTTTTAAAACAAAGCCAAAGACATGGATCTCGGTTGGATCGGTGCGGACGAAGGTCCCCCGGCTGCTCCTCGCCCGAGACACGGGCTGGCACCCAAAGTGGAGGCGAGCGTAACTGTCCGCGGGCCGCTTGTCTGGCACTGAGCGTGACTCACGCACGGGGAGATGTGAGAGCGGCTTCCTGTCGGGCTTCAGGTTGCAGCAGAAACTCATTGAGCTCGCGAAGCCCAGCAGCTTTCTCAGACACTCGGATAAATGAAAACTGAACTGAAATCAGCCTGCTTTGTTCCGCAGAAGACTGTGTAACGCAGAGCTGTCAGGGATTGATGTAGATAGCACTCTGACTTCTCCTGGAGACGAAGAGACAGGGCAGGAAACGTTCCCTGCCCGAAGGGTTAAGCTAACACTCTAATCTTCAAACGCTGTTTATTTTCATCAAACCGCACAGGGCAACACGACCAGGCAGCAATATTACTGACTGCTTTGAGATTATTGTGACAGGGAGACATTTTAATGAAAAAAAAATTCCCACATCAATTACCTTGGCCTGAAAGTTGGCATGCATCACAATCAGGCATTGTGCTCACATAAGCAGCGTTTGCTGATCTGTGTCTGGCCTACAGGTATGACCCGGCCCCAAGACGGGGCCCGGGTCCATCTTGTTCTTGAACAGATTAGTGGACCAGAGAGAAGAGTGTTACGTGTGTGCCCAGCTTGTGCTTGGGAGCACTTTGCTCCGAGGGGCTCAGCATTTTCACAAACAGTCACAGGAGGCAAGGTCACATCTTTTTTTCAAAGGCAGCATTGTCTGCAAAATGTTGCCTTGCTTGGAGTATGGCCGTTGTTCCTGTTTTGTAGGGAAATGTTCGTCTTCCAGCAGGGGATCATCCCTTTTTTGTGGTGTTGGTGGCGGTGGATTTTATTGATGCAAACACATAAAAGGCTGAATGCTCAGTTAATTGATCTGCAAGAGATCAGGGGAACACCACTTGTAAAAAAAAAGGGGGGGGGGGGGGCACATGACATCACTGCGCCCAAAGAAAAGCTCTTCCTGGGCTTTTAACGTCGGCTCTGGGAGCGGGGAGGGTGCGACCGCCGCATAGGCACGTGTAACAAAAGGGTAGCCCGGCAATCTAACCCGCGTTAGCACGGGAAGTGGGAAGCCATTAAGCGGCCTTTGTTGTTTCTGAGCAAAAAAACTCAACGGGCTGTTGACGTAAGAAAAGTCCTGATTAGTCCCCAGGCAGCAGGGGCCTAATTATCTCAGCCACTTAGCCAGCTGTTACAGGGGAACTGATATATAGGCCCGAGGTTCTTCTAAAGCAGGGTACTGACTAGGGAGAGGAGAACGAGAGAGGAGCCGCAGGTGTCAGTCATGCATGCCGTGATCAGTCATCGCCTTTGTTACAGGGATGGTCTAGCTGATACCGTTCAAGAGAATGGCATTTTATCCCGCCTGGTGTCATTTGTCATGGAAGTTTTGATGTGAAAACTTATGTAACAAAAACTAAACACATAGAAAAAGAGAATAAACAAATTAAAGGCTGTTAGTTATGTTAAACCCACAAAGTTTTGCAGTGTCTAAAAAGGTTAGAACGCTATTTTAAATAGGAGAATGTTATGGCTTCTGCCATAGTGAATAAGGTAATGTAAAGGTGTATCTAGATTGTACGTTCTGTGATTGCCAGGACACAAAGTAAAGAAGCCATGATGAGCTGGTATGGCGCGAGGGGTGTTTGCCACTAGCCCCAGGGGAGTGGAAGTGTTGCGACTAATTGGGCGTGATAAAACAATCTTGTTCACCTGATAAGATCTCCAAGA
This sequence comes from Hiodon alosoides, assembly GCA_025775065.1. Classification (NCBI taxonomy): domain Eukaryota; kingdom Metazoa; phylum Chordata; class Actinopteri; order Hiodontiformes; family Hiodontidae; genus Hiodon; species Hiodon alosoides. The sequence continues at coordinate 10,479 of JAOYSI010021680.1, read as the reverse complement.
CGTGCTCAGCCCAGTCTCAATTCCTCCCGCCGCTCGAGGAATCTGGCAGTCCCCCCCCGGTAGCCATCCCTGACCAACCGTCACCTCCCCCTGCCTCCACCTCCACCGTACCTCCAAAGTCTTCCCCCTTTTACTTTTAACAATTACCCCATCTGGGACATAAGGCTGCATCCCCAGACATGCCCCAGAGACTACGGGCAAAGTGATGGAAAGCAATGACGGTGGTGTTGTGGATGAGGACATTTTTACATTATAATGATGTTAATTTAGGCACTGAAGTTCAGCTAAATTTACTAACAGCTATAGGTGTTTGACAAATATGAGTGTAAATCATAATGTTACCACAGTGTATTGATGAAAGGGATGCTTGTTTAGCCTTTTGTTAAAACACATTTCCACTTTGTTTTGTGAGATCGTAGGCTATAATCCTAATGTTCTGTAATCTTTTTATAGATGGATGCCAAAGGGAATTTACAACAAAAATTGCGAAAAATTAAATCAGAAACAATTCTCAAAAGTTCCCTCATATTCCAGCTTTAGATGTTACGGATTTTCTGCAAACCATCTAAAGCATTAATCACATCAAGAGAATTCATCACCTCTGTGGCTGGTACCCCAAAGCCCTTATTGTTCATTCCTTGAAACATGCAATTGAAATATTTATGGCTATTTATTGCTGTGGAAGGTTGTATATCCCCCCTAGGGGAGAGCCGGGGTGGCTTGGCTGATATGAGACACTTCTCACATGGGGCCAAAAGTAAACAGCGTTTACCATGCTGACCTGTGCCTCAGTGACTCCAGTTATCTACTCGGTGGTTGTCACCCAGTGCAGCGCTGCTGCTGCTGCTGCTTTGGGAAACACGGTGAAGGGGTGAATGGGAATAATGAATGAATGACGGGGGTGTTTACCAGCCACACAGGCGGCACTTTGGTAATATGGAGTTATTGCAAAGGATTTACCTCAGAATTAGGAACCTGCCGTCCTAAGAGCTACAAAATTACATCCCTTTATTTAGCATTTATGCAGGCTCTCTTATCCAAATAAACTTGCAGGGCATAAGTTTTTTACACCGCGCTAATGTATCGCTTAACTCAATGAGTTTCCCATAAACATTAATTATACACAGCCGCTCAATAAAGGAATTAACAGGTTTTCCCCCTTGCGTGGCTCAACGAGAACTTGCTTGCCAATTCTTGTCTGCCCCAGCTCAACTGATCACAAAGAGAAATTCTTGCACGCAGTCTTTAAATGTAAGCAATGCGATACCGTCAGAAAAAAATTAAAAGAGCAAACTTTGGAAACATCAAGCAATTAAATTGTGGGCTGTCATGAGCGCATTGCAGCCAAGACGTCGGAGGGAACGTGACATGTATATGAAGGCGCTCGGCCGCAAAGGTTTCTGCTCTTAGATCTGAGACAGTTAGAGCAGGGGAGATATTTGACTTGACAGTCTTTAGAGGCTAAGAGTGAGAGCAGCTATCATTATAGGCTTCCAGTTGTGAGACAAAAATTGATTTTGGAAAAACAACAATTAAACGGGCATTCTCTTTGTTTTCTTAAACGAGCGAACATTCCAATTGATGGGCGACGTTCAACTCCGTTCTCTGTTGTCCAGATACACCCAACAATGTCTTGGATGAATGAAGACTAAGTTTACACTAAATTCACATTTAAAACTAGGGATTTCATTGCAGACAGGATATGTTTTAGTAGCGAAGAGCTGGCAAATCCCCAGCATCTTGTGTAAGGCTTATGTGTCATTTCTTTATACAAAAGCAGCATCTAACCCAAATGTTAAATACAATGGCTCGAGCTGGAGATTAGGTGGATTTTTGACGTTAGGCTCTACGACATATGAATACAATAACCCCTCGAAGGGGTACTAAGTCCAAACCTGTTGCACAATGCAAGTTAATTCAGAAATTGATGTTTCTCCAGGACATTGTAGAAAACAGACAAAAATAAGTTCTGAGCATTTAAAAATACAGCTCCGTTGTTTAATAGTAAGTAGACCGTAGATTTACAGTCCTTTGCTGTCATCCCCGAGTTCAACCCCTAACACACACACGTCCTCCCTCCACATCAGTCCTCAAAAGCGACCACAAACCCCTGAAAGCTTGGTTAGCTTTATTCCGTCCTCCAAGCGGCAGACCAGTCATCCCATCTCCCCCTTTCTGTCCCATCTTTGTTCTTGTGACTGGATGGATCACCTGGGACCAGGTGTTTCAGCCCAGAGGTGCCAGAGTTTGTCCCCACCGATCAGGTGTCCAGCGAGTGCTGCTCTGTTCTTCCATGGGCCGGGTCGTGCCTATGAACCCCTACCCTATTTCACTACTTAATGGCTTGGACTTATGTTCCGTTGCTTTTACTTTGCAACCCTTCCTGGTGTAAAAGACATGTTCTGAATGGTCCAGAGTTAATTAACACTAAGGATAAGTGAAAACTGCAGCAAGTTTATTAGTTCCAGTCTTTAACAAAAGTTTTATTTGATTTTGATTAAAAAAATTATGTGTTCTAATTGTGTAACAATATATCTGTGTTCTAACTGTGTAACAATATATCTGTGTTCTAACTGTGTAACAATATATCTGTGTTCTAACTGTGTAACAATATACCTGTGTTCCACGAAGCTGCTTTTACCATCTACCTCTTTCTGTTGCCAATGTAATTGCATCATGTGTGTTTTTGTAGTTATGTGCTTCCCTGATGACTAAAAACCACAATTAAGGCCACACATGAATTAATGACACAAATGTTCTGTTCTATTGTGTGACAATATCCCATGAATTAGAAAGCAATTATTTGGGGTTTTCTGAGTGGCTCAGCCTCTCTAGAGTCATTAAGTAGCGGTGAACTTGGCAAAGGGATACCTGAGGTTGTAGGGTTTTCTTGGCTCCTCTCTCTACAGTTAGCTTCTGTAGGTTGGCAGTGCCCTAAGAGAGAGAGAGAGAGAGAGAGAGAGAGAGAGAGAGAGAGAGAGAGAGAGAGAGAGAATGTACCTCTTATTTAATTGGCGCTGAACCTCCCATTCCAGCTATTTAGCCTGCGTGTTAAGTGAGAAATGTCTTGTAGATGTTTGGCCAGTGGAGTCCATTTACACTTCTGTGTGTTCACTTTGTGTGGTTACCCTATTTGTTGAGTCATTGGTCCTACTGAAAACACAGGGTTTTAAAGTGCTGCTCAAAGTTCCATCGGTTGGTAACATGCTATGCAGGCCCTGGCCGAGGCATGTTGATGACCCAAGCCTGCTGTGTCTCCTTGCTTTCGTGTGTCAGTGCCATTGAGGTGCAGCCATACTGTAGAATACATACATACTCAGAATCCTGTTGTCCTGCTCCACTGTAACCGTGTTCATGTCTTTATCAAAATCTTTCAAAGACAAACGTTAAACAAAGTCTAAAAATGGGCTTTGCACCCAGCCACCCAATGAATCTTTTTTCTAAGTAAACTTAAAGTTTAAGCTTATCCAAAACGAACACGTTAGGGTTACATTTATACCTCAGAAATTGGAATTTTTGAGGTCATTGCAGAAAAATGAATAGCAATGACTGATTTAGCGTAGCGCAGAAAAATGTTGAAATTCAATATTGCGTGAAGCATCTTCAAAAGCCTGCTGTGCAGAATCGCAGCAGGTGGGACTTCGGTCCAGGTAATTTCAGCATGAAGTCAAACTGAAAAAACGGCTATCATAAGTCATCATAAAAGAAACTTTTTTAAAAAATAAAAGCTTCTTTTTTTTTCTCGGTTGAAATTAGCATCTGGCTTGCAAGGATCAAGCCACGAGCAAGAGGAGGGAGTAGGAAATTATGGTCTGCAGTCCAGGAAACCCGATCACTCACATATCCTCCGAGCCATCTGTTTTGCCAAATGATTATTTTATAATGAAATATTGGAAACAAGTGTTCCAGTGCAGTGATGTCACCGAAACAGCAGGGCTTTCTCATGACCTGTGCAATCTCATGTTTTACTATCATCCCTTTCCCTTCAGCTGTCTCTAGGCTTTTACAGAAAAGAAAGACTCTGAACGCAGGGCGAATCACGATGCCTACAGAGACTAGTGTGGGAGTCAATCTTGAAGTGTTTAAGGTTCTGAGAAAGGGACAGTTTCTTTGGTTGTGGACTGAGGATGTAAGGGCTGTGCTGTGTCTCCCTCCCCACAGCCTGTAACTGTAACCTGCACGCACGGCGTTGCCGCTTCAACATGGAGCTGTACAAGCTGTCGGGCCGCAGGAGCGGCGGCGTCTGCCTCAACTGCCGCCACAACACGGCCGGCCGCCACTGCCACTACTGCAAGGAGGGCTACTACAGGGACCTGTCCAAGCCCATCTCCCACAGGAAGGCCTGCAGAGGTAGGAGGGCAACCGCCCTGAATGCTCTTTCCCCCAGGGAGCGTCTTTGCTTTGCCCACATCACAAGCAGCGTCCGGATTTCCTGTACTGCCACCTAATTCAACACTGGGTTTGATAGCAGGCAAAACAATGAGGATGATTTCTAACTGATGTCTAACTGAGTCAGAAAAATTTAAACATAAATATTTTTGCCTATACTGGGATTTAACAAGAATGAGTATTGATTCCTTACTTTTTAAAGAACAGCTTCAGGTGTGGAGAGAGCAGACATAGCAGGAGACACCCCGAGATTCCAACCCCCTGTCTCCCCAATCTGGACCTGTCAATAAAATGCCTACTGTGGGGTTCGATGGTACCCTGTTGCGGAATGGCAAGCAGGGATGAGGTGTCAGGTGATCCTCTGTGTTGATGACTGAAGTCAGGATGGGGGCTGGGATTGGTTGTGTGGGTATTTTTAGGTGAGTGGGTGGGGCTTCCTTTTAACAGGTATGAATGCAGTGAATAAAGGTAACATTCCATACTCCTAGGGATTAACCTCACTGCGAGACAGAACGCTAGGCTAAAAAATACGGAAAGCTAGGCTAAAACAGACAGAACGCTAGGCTAAAAACTACAGAAAGCTAGGCTTAAAAAGACAGAAAGCTGTGCTTAAAAAGACAGAAAGCTGGGCTAAAAAGCAGAAAGCTAGGCTTAAAAAGACAGAAAGCTAGGCTAAAAAAGACAGAAAGCTAGGCTAAAAAAGACAGAAAGCTAGGCTAAAAAAGCAGAAAGCTAGGCTAAAAAAAGCAGAAAGCTGTGCTTAAAAAGACAGAAACCTGGGCTTAAAAAGACAGAAAGCTGTGCTTAAAAAGACAGAAACCTGGGCTTAAAAAGACAGAAAGCTGGGCTAAAAAAGCAGAAAGCTAGGCTTAAAAAGACAGAAAGCTAGGCTAAAAAGCAGAAAGCTAGGCTCCTTTTGCTACACAGCGTGACAGGGAAGATAGCAGGAGGTGGGGCTCTCAGGTAAGAAGCAGGTGCTGTGCCTCATCGACCACTGCCCAGCAGTACCCGTTCTTCTCCTGTACTTAGCCTTAAGATTTGAAGGGCAAAGGCAATCAAAAGGCTTAGTGTTTTGCTAATTTCTATTTCCCAAAGAACGAAAGATGATAGATAGTACACCTTATGGGACCAGTAAGAAAATTAAAGACATTGAACTGTACATAAGAAAAGTGTAAACTTGTATGTATTGGAGGAACAACAGGGTCCAGGGAGAAACCCGATAAATTATTTTAGTTGTTGCTTATAAACAGATTGTCTCAATTTCCCTATTAATCAGAGCGTCATGTTGGATGATCTTTAACCAGAGCTGGGCGGCCCTATATGCTCACTACGCAAGTTGTGTAGGGCCCCGCAAATTATGCAAGGGCCCCGCCTCCCCCTGGCAAATGGTTTACATGACTCATGGGTCAGGTAGGAGGGCCCCTTAGCAGAATTTTGCTTTGGGCCCCAGGGAGGTCAGGACCGGCTCTGTCTTTAACACCTACTCTCGATGTCAACAACTCCAAACTTTGCTCTCACTTGTATCTTGTGTCACCATGCAAACTATGTTTCATTATTACTCGAACCGTGCGCTATATTACCCACCATACCACCCTCCGATTTGCCCTTTACATACCATTTCATACATTCCGTGTAAGACTTGATTCTTTCACCACTCAGTCTTCAAGAGCTTCTTTTTTCTCGAAGATGCCACAGGTTAAGTGATGCCTTTTACTTGTGTGAGGAACAATGCCAATGGGACAGCTGTAGCCAATGCCAATGGGACGACTGGGCCCATCTCATGCTGTTCAGCATTTTATTTGCAATGAATTGCTTTGTCTATTAGTAGGCGGGAGACTGAGCCCTCTGACGGTTTTGCGAAGGCATAATTGCTTTGGAAATGACAAAAAAGTTTTTCTTTAAGAACTTCAGTCAAACAGATCCTCACGCATTGCATAATATATCCTTCAGAAGAGGTTGGTTTATTATGATTAAGGCTTTAGTTGATTGTATGTATGGGCCAAAATATTTCCTCTTAGATTTTAGATACTAGATCGCACTTGCCTTGCTTAAATGCCTTGGCATGTACTCCTATGTACAGAAACAGGGGGCTCCAGGAAACTTGGAGAAAACTCTGAGCCTTGCTGATGCTTCTGATCGAATGTGGAGAGTTTCTCTGCACCTTTCCTCCTCTCCATAGTCTTTCCTGAATGCCTTTTTTGCATGTGTCTGTGCACTGTCCTGTATCTTCATCTCAAGCCCCCCCCCCCCCCACATTGTCTCATTACACTCCGTTTGTGTGTTTGTATGTTTGTGTGGTGGGGAGTTTGTGTGTTTGTGTGGTGGGGGGTTTGTGTGTTTGTGTGTTTGTGTGGTGGGGGGTTCTCTATTGGTTGTCCTATTGCCTATCATCCACCCATCACACAATAGTGCAATTCTTTCATTGGTTCGGTGGAATAATATGTTACATGTTTAAGTTTCTTTTGGTTTTTTCCTTCCTAGGGAAATGTTAGAACTATGTAAAGAATGATTACATTAAGTTAAATTGTTGTCTTCTCTTCATTAGTTTTCTGATGTGAGAGGATTTAGTTAAAATGAGGATTCCACAAACATGGATTTTCCTGCACGCATTCATGGCTTTACGCCTATTGGATTTAAAACCAGACAGACACCTGTTCCCTCCGTTCTTAAAAGAGAAATCCAGTATTACTTTTAACTATCTAAAGGCATTAGCAAGTTCCATTATTACTGCACTCGACCGGCAGTCTGCCTTGACCCTGGATTCAGTGTTAGAAGTTGCCAGACTTAAAACTGTAATGTAATTATGGACAAATGGTTTATTGTAGCTTTTGTTTACAGTGTTGCAGAGTTGCAGTAAAGAATGTGCTGCTATTACCCAAGGGTGACAAACGATAAAAAGCATGTCACGACCCCCCATGTTGCCAGTTAAAACATTTATGAAAAACTATATTTGGACCACTGTATAGGAAAGAATACAGATAGGAGTAGGCCTTTAACCTCCCTCGTTTCCAAAATGTCACTTGAGAAATTTTAATGAGTTCCAGCGCAAATCAAGGGTGAATTCCAGCAAGTCCTGCGTCTCATAACTCAACATTATACCTAAAAACGAAAAGACCAACAAGCTAATTACTGCACCCTTCTCCAGTGACAAACAGTGTTTCCGCAGCAGCAATTAAGAGACCCCCTATTTATTTTGCAATTACGACAGCCATCGCAGTGTGGTTTTGGACGAGGAAAGAAATTTTAACTGTTCGGAGGAGATATTCTCTTACAACTGAAAGATGAACCTTGGAAAACATCTAGTTTCCACAGGAGCCCTTTTCTAAGGGAGCAAAAGAGAACAAAAACAATAACATGAAATTTAAATCTCCAGCGGTTGTGTGGAATGTTTACTGTTAAATTTACAGCTTTATCCCTCATCAGCTGTGGTGTAAATAGGGGCTGCAGTGCACCGAACCCCGTCAAATAATTTATTTCATCACTTCTCTCTCCCATACACTTTATCATACAGTACCGTGAAGAAGTTATTTTTTTACCCTGTCTGATTTTCTGCTTTTCTGCACATATTTGATACTTAATGTTGTCACCAAGTTTTTAATTACCCAATGTTCCACCGTTTCAGAAAAGTTAACCCAGAATTTGGACCATTTAAGAAAAGCTGACCCACTAGTGTGGACATTCAACAAGGGAGATCCAGAATTTCTGCCATTTCAGGAAATTGATACAAAAGATTCATCTATCCATAGAATGTTATTCAAGAAGAATTCATGTTCTTCTTAGTGAACTGTGGTACCCTCCTTTATACTCTTTCTGATGGTCATGAATACTAACCTTAGCCAAGTCGAGAAAAGCTTGCAGATCTCTGGATGTCCTTAGTGACTTGTTCTTGTTGAATTTTTGTCAGGGCAGCCACTCCTGGGTCATTCAGTGCCCCAAATCTTCTCCATCTGGACAATATGGCTTTGCCTGAGGTTTGCTGGAGCCTCAGAGACTTGTAGCCTTTGGCATCAGCAATATTCTTCTTTGGGAATTTCTTTTGGTCATGGCATTACGTGCCTCTAGGATCTGTGAGCGAACAACTTCTCTGATTGTTATCCAAAGTACTCTAAAAGTACTCTGATTCTATAAGTATCCCTTTTTCACATCTGAAGATTGGGTTACCTTGCACACCAAACCAATGAAAGAAGCGCCAAACTTTGGTGTAATCTCTCTCTCTCAGACTTCCTCTATACGCTACTACAACCCACAAAAAGATCTGACCGAAATTCAACGTGGAAAACGTGCAAAACTGCAGAAAATCAGACGGGGGCAACCTTTTCATGGCACTGAAAGTCAGTGGGTAAGCTCCTGGACCCAATGCATTACTCTCTGAAGTCTCCTGAATGCTCAGACCTTTGCATTGTGCATTTTTGGTGTTGTGCTTAGTGTTAAGCTTAACCAACTTCATTATTGCATCATTTAATTATAATTTACATGCTGCATCTGCGCTTTCAAAGTAGTAGTTTAGGGAATAAGAAGAGACAGCTGGACCCAATCCCTTTTTATAGGGCAGTGTAATAAAAAAGATTGCACTTCTTTCATGCCCAGTGCAGAATATTTTTATTAGAGCCTTAAAACATTTTTTTTAAAGACTTTACTGCTTTGTATTTGTTGAGTGTATGAATGTGCTTTCGATTTACAATTCACTTTTTGTTTGCTCATGATTTACACCTTTTACTAAATATTTTTATTTTTAGTTGATGAAATTAGCATGTTTTTTTGTTTTTTTTACTTGCGTATATAGTGATAAAAAACATGGAGAAGACACTCATCGTATGGTGTCGGAGCAATATCAGTGATCAGAGTAAATGTTTTCTGTTTTTTTTTTTATTATGCATTTTAGCTTTTTATTCAACTGTGTCCCTATCATATCAGTGCAACTATGTGCGTGTGTTGGATCATATCCTTCATTCTACGTATTCTAACTGCATTAACTTACAGCCCCGGTTACTGCAACCTCTTACACAAGCTGGGTGGTAATACATACATTGTATGGCCCATACAAAAAGCTAGAGGTCTGAACTGCAGTCTTAAGAAGCTGCAGCTACATTTACAGGAAGATTGATCTCCACTAATTACCACCATGGGAGAGGAATCCTGTAAAGCCGGGAATGAAGTCTGAGTGAGGGCTACTGACGCAAATAGATTTATACTTGAATGAGTGCATTCAAGTTGCCTTCCAGCTGTCCATCAACGTTGTGGCACGTCCAATTGGAAATGGAGTTTGAAATAACTTTAGAGGAAGGCCAACCCACTCTTGCCCCCCTACACTCGTGCTGTGTGACCTCACAGTGCACAAAAAAAACACTATGTAACGGATCCATGTGCATTAAGACTAACCTGCCTAAACTGCCTTTGGGTCTTGGAGGATTTGTTAGTGACAAGTGACGTGAGACAGAGCAAGCCGACGGTGGGTCGGAGTTAGGAGTTTGATGCCGCTGGTGCATGACAAGAGTTTTATGGGCTGGATAAATCACGTCTTTAGATCCCTCAGCACACCATCGCGCAAGTCCGACGGTGTGCATTTGTCCAGCTCGCGTTTGGCCGCCGTACTTCTGGCTGGCTTTGTGAGGGGAGTCCGAAGGGGAAGGAATACGTGGAGGGGGCGTGCCGGTCGCATGGGGATGCTTTGCACTGGGTGGCGCTGGGCTCCGGCCCGCCGGATTCTGTCACTGCTGCTGCTGCTGCTGCCCGTGCCTTAGCCGCCTTTGTGCATCCGTGTGCCCGTGTTTGTGCCCTGCGCGCTCCTGTGTTCTTGATTTCTCTCACCTCTTCTCTTGTCTGTTCCACACAGCATGCGATTGCCATCCCGTGGGTGCAGCTGGCAAAACCTGTAACCAAACCACAGGCCAATGTCCCTGTAAAGACGGCGTGACTGGTATCACGTGCAACCGGTGCGCTAAAGGCTACCAGCAAAGCCGATCTCCCGTTGCCCCCTGCATAAGTACGTGAAACAGCCTTTCTCACAAGCACAAGCTCCCTCACTTCAAGCCAGAAAACCTCCGCTAAGCAGACCGCAGTTAGACTCAAAATATACAATTAGATCTCAAT
>JAOYSI010021669.1:13489-34721 GCA_025775065.1 Hiodon alosoides | reverse complement strand
GGGGGGGGTAATGTTGAGCGTGTCCAATGGGAGGATTCAGGTCAGTTGGCTTCATGAGTGGGTATTCATCTCCCAATTTAAGGGATGCAGAAACTGTAACGCAATAAAATCAATTTCCATTAAAAAAAATATTTTCCAGTGGGTTCCTGTGGCTCTCCCGTACGGGGGCTTTTTACGCAGCACCGTTCCTTTGAGGACATCTCCCACGTTGCCATCATTTTAAGACTTGGGTTTTTTTTTTTTTTGCCAGTCAGGTAGAAATCTTTCCCATGGCTATTAGAAACGAAAAGATCAGGTTTTGGATTTATGACCACAGATCAACCCCCTCTGCCCTTATCGGAGAGCGCTGTCAGGATAGTTAGGTAATTGCCTGGGAATGAGCTGACGTCTGAAACTGCGGGAGGTTTTGTGAATTAGTGCATGGGACCCTCACTGCATCTGCAGTGTCCCCATCCCGCTCCCCAGACAGCCGGTGCAAAATACTGCTACAGACGAACGTCTCCTGCAGGCCGATCACAGGCTGAGCCCTATGAGCTGGAGTTTGTCTGAGCGCAGACTGAGCCCTATGAGCTGGTGTTTGTCTGAGCGCAGACTGAGCCCTATGAGCTGGTGTTTGTCTGAGCGCAGACTGAGCCCTATGAGCTGGTGTTTGTCTGAGCGCAGACTGAGGCCTATGAGCTGGAGTTTGTCTGAGTGCAGACTGAGCCCTAGGAAACTGGAGTTTGGTGACCATGGTTCGACTCCATGGTTTAGCCAGCAGGGCTTCTCTCGGCTTGTTTCTAATGAGCATCTCCTACCGGTTTCTTAGGCAACTATAGACTGGCTGTACCGTCAAGAGGGACATGCCTCTCCTCCAATCGGTGCAAACCTCTCATGCTGGTTGTGTGGCCTGCAGTGTGGGAAGGGAGGGAGGTGATTGGAGGAGACAGTTCCAAGATGCAGGGGGAACTAAATGTGATTCGAGGAATGCGTTGACAATGGTGCACCCTACGCGTGTCTCTGTCTCCGTGCAGTCTCTGACGGTCTGCCATGTGCTGCTGGTTTTCAGGCGTTGGAGTCTATCCACAACAGGAGCATATCCAGCCCATGGTGCCCGCATGGCTCTACAACGACAGCCTTGTCCCCGGTAAACGCCGTTGTCCAGAATAAGCCTGAGTGTTGCTCAATCTCGTTGTGGCTCATTGGTTTTTCCATTCATGTCTCGCAGTAGGGTTTACCTGTTTATACTCAGTGATCGTGGTCTGCTTGATCCGCACAGAGCTGTTCAAGAAGGTCCTGGAGTTCACCATGACTCCGACAGGTATCGACACGGCGAAGCTCTACCCCATCCTGATGTCGTCGGGCCTGCCCAGGGAGGCCTTGGGACAGATATGGGCCTTGGCCAATCGCACCACCCCAGGAAAACTGACTAAGGAGGAGCTGTACACAGTTCTGGCCATGATCGGTGTGACGCAGGTGGGACATTCACGGCCCCCGTCCCGGGTTTTCTGTTCAGCCCAAAGGGTCCCGGTCAGCGCTTACGTCGAAGGAAACCACTTTATAGAAAGTGCAGAGTTTGTGTAATTCTTTAGTTCTTTAATTCCTCAGATTTTATTTCAAATATCAAAAATGGAGTATCGGATTTCCCTCTCGTTGCCTTGAGTGCAGAAAAACTTTCTGGTTAAAACAAACAAAAAAATCCCATTGAAAACAAAGACACTCGGTTCAATGCGTTAATTTGGCTTTCGCTCTTGGTCCTCAAAAACGCAAACAGTGCGATGAAATCTGTCCCCAAGCCCGTAAAGGAAAGATTTGCCCCTCCCTATTTAAAGCTGAACAATACAGTGCCTAGGATGTTGCATCCTGGCGAGTGCGACCAAAGAGAGGCTGTGGTGAATCCGGGCGGAAGGCCCCCAGGGAACGCAGGCTGCCCTAAGCGCAGGTGAACGTCAGAGACCTCCTGTCTGTCGGTGGGGCTTTCTCTGGGATTCCACACAGAACAGTACTGCTCTTTTTGTAATGTAGATTTTTATTTTCCCTTTAAAGACCCTGAGCGAGCCGGATCCTTTTTGTGGGGTGATGGAATAATAACCATGCTACCAGTTGCTTGAAATGAAAGCTGAATTAGAATGAATACTTTCAGCAGGTGTGTCAGGCTTGATGGTGGCACGTCAGGCAGTGGCCCGGTATTATAACCGTGCTACAAAATAGGCAGAACATGCGGGGAATTTCACTTTCTGTACGTAAGCTACGTGGTGTGCTTTTTACAGGCGATGAGATTTCCCGTTTGTAGGTCGTAGGTCTAGTTTGGAGGTCATGCCAGACCCTTGCTCAGATTGTGTTCTGTGTAGAATATACCCTTGTGCCACAAGTAGTTCCGAACGCTGCCTCCGGCACTGGCTTGGCCGACTTTTTTTGTGGAGACTCACATCACAGCAGTGATGAGTGGCAGGGAGACGTCACAGGTCTTTTTTGGTCTGTTACGTCCTCAGAGCGGTCTTCCAGCCATGAGCCTGGATATTCTGAGCCAGTTCCCGTCCCCCCCGGTGCCCAGCCTGCCAGCCATGGCTATGGCCATGCCCCCTGTCCTTCCGCAGCACCCGCAGCCCATGATATCCCAGCCGTCCGTCTCCATGGCAATGCCTGTGGGCGTGTCCCCCGGCGCCGTGGCTCCGCCTCCCGCCAGCTTCGTCGCCAGCTTCCCGCCCGTGCAGGTAGGTGGCGCCGTGGAGCCGGTGACGTTGGTGTGAACATCGAACTGCCTTCTTGTCTGACCGGCAGTTTTGATCCATGTCAGGGGACCAAGCCCGATGATGACGACTTCCAAGACTTCCAGGAGGCTCCCAAGGCGGGGGTCGGTGAGGACTCCTTCCCCGACTTCCAGGGGGAATCTGGGGGCACTTTCTCCAGCTCTGCCCCTTCCCAGCGCCAGAGCAGGTATGCAGCCGCTGGGGGTTACGTCAGCAAATCACCTCGCTGAGTTAGAGGGTGCGGGTGTGCGTTGATCAGGCCTGGATGGGCGTGGCATTCACCTATCCGGTAATGTTTCAGGCACTTAAACCGTGAGGGATAAGGGATGGCTTGCTAACAGCTTGTGATTTCTCCCCAGCATAACAATTAGGCTTCAGCCACCACTGTAATGAATTTCTTTCAGTGGACGGACGCTAAGCTCCTCGCGCCGTCTTTTCACACCCAGTCGGAGAAGCTCTTCTCCCTGGGTGAGGGAACCAAAGGGCAATTATTTTTAGCAATGTCAGTGAGGATTGGGGAAGAAAGGATCTAATTTCCTTTCAGAGCGATACAGCCCCTCACAATTCCTTTCTCTCGCAGATAGAAAAGGGGCCCATTGTTTCAGCTGGTACTTCAGACCCTCCAATCGCTGTCTAATTAAAAAGAGAGAAAGAAAAACGGTTACTCTAAGCCATAGGAAAGAGTAGGCCAGAGGTTCTCAGCAAGCGCAGAGTAAGTTTGTGCAGAACGCTGTGTTGGAAGGGGAATCTTGAGAACCTGTTACCTGTGTGTCTGGCCTCTTGGTCGATCTTGTGAAAAACGTAGTTTTACGTGGCGACATTACAAAACAGAGTGTCCTCTTGGCCCTTTCCTATGGCTGGTATTAACGACGTGAGTGTTTAAAGACGGGGAAACTGTTGCCCTTGCGGGGTTATTTACCCCGGGCCTTGTCTCTCCCCAAGTGCCCCCACCGTGCTTACCCCAGTCTCTGGATTGTCGTCCTCTGACAAATACGCCGCCTTCAAACAGTTATCCGTGGAGCTGCCTGCTGAGTCGGCGCCTTCTGTGTCAGGTACCACCCCCTCTTGTTGTAGTTATGGAAACCTGCGACCTCTATTGATCTTTTGCTAGCACTGGAAAACGACTTGGTGTTGGGGTGCTATAGTTGCCTTTCCATTGGCCATGTGATAAACACCGATATTTTTCTGTTGCTGGTGTTTGTCAGTGAGTGCTGTTTTTGTGTCCAATTCAGACTTTAACGCAGACAAATACAGCGTCTTCAGACAACTGGAACAGCCGGCCGATCGGAAACCAGTAGGTAAGTTGGAGTTGTTTCTGCCAATTTAGGTCATGCACACGTTTCACCGGCGGTTGATTGCTGTTTGCCGAGCGCCCCCACCGCCCCTTAGCCGAAAGTCAAAGATTGGGGACCTTTATCACTAGAAAGGGTAGAGCAGACTGTGTAATAAACAGTCTAGGAGTTGTGGACGGCCAGAGAAGGAAACGGGTCTCAGCCGAGATAAGGGAACACACTATCAACACTATTTCGCAGGAGAAACAAAAATCGAATCCAGATTGCCGTTACTTTCATCAAATACATAAAACATTGTATTAAAGGAGCGTGTTTTAGCCTGTAGTTTGAATCGCTTAGCGGAGGCATTTTCCCCACGAGAGTCACTGTTTGTCCACCCCCAGTGGCGTGCGATTCCGTTGCTCACCGCAGAGTTTAACGGAGATGCGTTCCGTGTTCTGATTTCACTAGTGCAGCAGGCCGCGGAGACAGCTCTCAGAACTCCAGTAAGTGATGGGTGAGGTGACCTCTCTCTCTATCTCGAGTGTTCTGTCTTTCCCGCTGCGATCCTGTGTGTGACGGACCGGCCGGGTGCTAAATTTCAGCAGGCGGGTGCTGAGGTCGGCAGTGTCTGTTCCGTGCGGCGGTGTTGCACACCGTGCACGTTATCAGTTTCACAGCGGTATTCGGAGCAGCGGAATGGAATCCAGTCTGGCGTCACGGGGCTGCTCAGGCTGTCAGAATGTGGGGCCACACATTTTCTCTGGTTTTCCTCTGCACTGTGATGTTCTGTGTGCGGTGGTTAGCATAGTGTGTGTCTTCTGCCACTCGCTCTGCAGTGTAATTAAACCTTACACACTCGCAGCTCTGAATAGTCGTCGGACCAGGGATGCTCCTAATGTGGTGTCGTCTTTGGTGAATGCAATGTCTTTTCTGACACGTCTTTCTGCAATGTCTTTTCTGTTCCTCCGCAGGTGAAGGATTTGCAGATTTCAGGTCCACCAGTGCTGACGATGGCTTCACAGACTTCAAAACCGCGGACAGCATTTCTCCATTAGACCCCCCGGACCAGGCCAAGATGTTTCAGCCAGCCTTTCCTCCGCCTTTCCCTAACTCTCAGCAGCACTCAACCTCTCTCTCACAGCCCAGAAACCCTCTCAACATGGCAGACCTGGACCTCTTCTCCTCTCTGGGCTCCTCCCCCGCTGCTGCGGAGGCCAAGCACCTGCCTTTCCCCACCACCGCTCCCTCCGCGGGTGCCAAGCCCTTGGGGGGAGGGACGGATGACTTTGGCGACTTCTCTCTCTTCGGCTCCTCGTCCTCCTCGGCGGTGGCCCAGGACGACTTCGCCGACTTCATGGCGTTCGGGAGCTCCGGGGAGCCCAGGGGCGACGGCAGGCCGGGCGAGAGCGGCGCGGCGGGGCCAGGAGAGGGCCCGGCCCCGCAGCGACAACCGCAGCATTCTTCCGACAAGTACGACGTCTTCAAGCAGCTCTCCATGGACGGGGGCCCGGTCTACGACCACACCAAGGAGAGCGGGGGCAGCTCCTTTCCCTCCCTCAGGAGCGACGCCGACGATTTCGCGGACTTCCAGTCCTCCAAGTTCTGCACGGCCCTGGGGGCCTCGGAGAAGAGCCTGGTGGACAAGGTGGCGGCCTTCAAGCAGGCCAAGGAGGACTCGTCCTCGGTCAAGTCCCTGGACCTCCCGTCCATCGGGGGCAGCAGTGTGGGCAAGGAGGACTCGGAGGACGCACTCTCGGTGCAGCTGGACATGAAGCTGTCGGACATGGGTGGGGACCTGAAGCACGTCATGTCAGACAGCTCCCTAGACCTGCCAGGTCTCTCCTCCCACCAGCCCCCAGCTGCAGGTGAGGAACTCGTGCGCTTGCTCTGGTGAGGGCCCAACCCATTCCAAACACCAAACTGCCCCTGGTCCTCTCTGTTCCCAGGCCTTAACATGGTCTCTGCCTGCGAAAGCTGCAATGGGTCAGGGGGCATGCCGTTTGCCCCTTTGCTACCAGATGAGTGTTTTAAAACCTTATCACACTTCATATCATTCCATGGTCAGTATCTAACCATTAATTTCCATCAGATTCTTCACGTGTCTTCATATTTATTTATTGTGTATTTATTTATTTATTTATATGTTGCGTAATTATTCATTTATTTATTGATTCATTCATTCATTTATGAAGTTTTAGTCAAGCACAACTTCTGATTAGTATTCATTTTGTGGTAAATTTAGTATTGAAATTACATGCCACAATAGTATTGGGAGTTATTTCATGCACCATTGTGACATGCTAATGATGTGTTAAGCATCAAGCTTTACTGTTTAAAAAACACACCTCTTATTCTGCTCACGTTTATTTAAACAGTTTAAAATGAACTGACAGAAGCAATATGAGGTTGATGTGATCCTGGCCTGTTGAACAACTAAAGTTCCCCATGAACTTCCATGCACCCTATCGTGCATCGCTTTAGTCTGGCCAAGGTGCATCGCTTTAGTCTGGCCAAGGTGCATCGCTTTAGTCTGGCCAAGGCGCATCGCTTTTAGTCTGGCCAAGGTGCATCGCTTTAGTCTGGCCAAGGTGCATCGCTTTAGTCTGGCCAAGGCGCATCGCTTTAGTCTGGCCAAGGCGCATCGCTTTAGTCTGGCCAAGGCGCATCGCTTTTGTCTGGCCAAGGCGCATCGCTTTTGTCTGGCCAAGGCGCATCGCTTTTGTCTGGCCAAGGCGCATCGCTTTTGTCTGGCGAATGTGCCAATTTGGGTTTAGGCGTTGGTTGAATGATCCTACAGAAAATCTGAAGGCAGATCAGCGTTGAAACTGATGATGATGCTTGGCTTCTTTGTCAAGTGAATAATTCTCATGTGAAACACTTGATCAGAGCAGCTGTCCACCTGCTTGTCTCTCTGCCAGCGGCCCTTGGGCTCTGCTGTATGAACAGATCGTTTCTGACATTCACCAGTCCTGTGGCAGAGTTTTAAAGAGACTCTCCTGAAAACTGTGCTTCGCTGCTTTCCTCAACATTGAACATGGCCCGGCACGTGTCCGGCCGATCGCATGTTCGGTCCGGTTGACGCCACCAGACCATGCCCCTTTTTTTTTACCTCCTGACCCGACAGTTTAGTCTGTAAATAGAAAATGGAAAATTTGCGATCGGTCTCGTATGACGAGAACGCTAAATTATCGCCTCGGTTAGGGCAGCGTTGGCGGTCCAAATCTTGGCGTTAGCGTGCGATTCTCGGCCTCTGATTGGCCGCTTGCGCGTGCGTCTCAGAGTGGGCGGGCAGATGCCGGAGGGGCAGACTTTGAAATCCAAACGCTGCGATGCGTTGGTCGCAGTGTCGACAATAGCCCCCGGTCGTAGTCCTACGCAAGCCAAAGTGCCCTGTCATCAGAGTGCCCGGTGACTCCATTTCCCAGAAGCCCATGCGACGATCTAGATTTTTACACTACATTAGCATGCTGAGATCAGAGGGCTGCTAACTAGAGAGGTTCCACACTGGGTTCAGGGACCTCACTCAGGGCCAGACTGTATTATTGCTGCACAGTCGAGACACTAGACTGAATTCTGATGTAATTCTGATGTTTATCTATTTCATGTTTATTTTATTCCTTGACATTGCAGACTCCCGCATTTCAGCTGCAATCTCCTTTGCATTTCAACCTCATCTGAAATTAATGGTTACTTACATCGTTTATTTACATTTCAACTCAATATATCACATCCGTATTCCTGAATGTACATCCAAGGCCTTTCCTTACAGTACATTTACAGGACTGTGTGAGTTTGTGTGCGAGAGTGTGTGTTTCTACACTTCAAGCCCATTGGCTTGTGTGCTCAGTTTGTGTTGGTATTGTATCAAGGCAGTAGACTCCAAAAACGGGAGCAAAAATTTGGGTTCCAGGGTGTCCAAAATGAACCACTTGGGCACCCATAGACTGAAAGGATGAAATCCTAATAGCCTACTTATTAGTGTCGGTTTGTAATGCATTGCGCCAGAGAGCTCAAGATATCCGTTTGCTGTTTTAAGCGAGGCGGTTGCCCGCCAATCGGGATAGCAGGAGCAGCACTACGATTATCACAGTGACTCTGATTTACAATGCCCGGCTCAGAGGTCAGAAAAATCCAGCGGTTTTCCCCCACCACCAACCTGTTTCTAAAGCACAGACCATCAAACGAAAGCAGACCGTCGGGTGATAAATCCTCATCCACGCTTGTACCACCTTCCCGGATGTGTCGTCTTAAAGAGACAGTATCTCTTTTCTGGTCTTTACTGGGCTGTACCCCCCCGCCCCCCGCGCCTCGCTTCCTCGCCGCAGTGTGTCTGTTGTGTTAAATTTGTGAAATTGACAAGAACCTATAACAGGATGGAGTTTGGTCAGCATATGTAATCGCACTACAGGTTGATTTTATTTAATCGTAAGTATTAATGTATATATACCTGAATAAATTCACAGTATTTTTTATGACAGGATATATATTCATATTTATTTTGACTATATATTAACTAAGTTAATCTTCCTTTATGCACGGTCTGTTTTAATCCAAAAATTTAGCATAATATATATGAATTTCCGGTGGGCATGTTTTCTTCTGTTTGTTTTGCCTGAAAATAGAAGCGTCGTTCTAAAGAAATACGAGGGTGTCCTATAGGTGATGAAAAAGGGTACTGTCTCTTTAAATATGTTATGCACCTCTATTTGATCTAATTGGGTGCTTTTTGTGTTTTCCTTAACCCTTTGAGCGCTCGAACAATGCCGTTTTAAGGTGTATACCCATTGAATTAGCCCGCGGTAGAGTTTTTTTGGTTTGGTTGCTTATCGACCATGTCGCAGAAAGTTACACGGTACAGTAGGGTGCGATTTGAACCAGATAATCAGTGCAAATGAGGAACTTTGGGTTTCTGCCCTTAAATTGCCCTGCCATATATCTTAATGGAATTGTATCTAACCCTTGGGTTTAATCCCTGCCGAATTGAAATTGAGGAATAATGCAGGTTGAAAAGTTGAGAGTATTGACATTCATGGCCATCCACTGTAAGCAGTTTAAGTTTTAAAGAGACAAGCCTGAAATGTTGCAAAAATGATAAGAAAATTGGGTCGGCATTAAGGTTCTCAAAGGGTTAAAGCCTGGCCTTTGAACCTGTACTTAGAATTATCTCCATTTTGGGTTTAAAAAAAAGTGTTGTGTGATAGTTATCTTTCTATCGATCTGTTGCTTCTCCCCCCCCCCCCCCTCCTTCCTATTCATATAGCTGAAGTGTGTCCTACCGATAACTACTAACTAGTCTGTGAATGTGCCTTCTCGATTCTGGTGTCTGCTTCTGGTTTACGGGGTATCTTCTATTTTTTATTTTCACACTTTATGCTGTTTGTTTTTTCCTCTTCTGCATGCCCTTGTATACGTTACTGATAATAAAAGAAAAACTTTTACAAGTGTTAGTTTGCCAAACCTTCCTTGTAACAATAGCTGTCTCACGGTATTTTGTGACCTCTCTCTTTCTCTCAATACTCTTGTTGTCGTAAATAAATATTTACCTTGGTATAGCTGAAATGCGTACCGTCTTGATTTTTCTTCTTTTTCAACCTGTCTCCTGCATTAGTTCCTTGTCAATTTCACAAATTGTCGGCAGTGCGCGAGTGTGTTTTCTCTCCCATCTGGAATCGCCAGTTGTGCTGATGCTTCTCCGCGCAGGGGCACGGGTCCTACCATCACACACGGGGAGGGTGAGGAAGTGGTACGATCGATCTCCTCCCTTCCAGTCAGCTTGCAGGAGGGTTTGCACGCTGGCTGGAGGGGTTGAGCGCTGATGTCCAATTCTGCTCGGGACGCCGTCAGGAAGTGCTGGTTGCGATGAGGACCAGAGAAGCCCTGCTGATCTCCGCTCACTCCAGCCCAGACCGTGCTCGGTCAGCTGTGCCCCCGTTCACAATCGGCGTATGAAGGGATCTGAATCTGCAAATTCCTGCTCAGAGGCAGTGAGTGCGTTTGTGGTGGGTGCGTGTGTATGTCTGTGCATACATGTGGAGTTTTCCAGGCATACCGTTGGGATGAGGGAAAAGAATCAATGCAGACAGATTCCACGGTGCCTCTCCCACAGACGTTGCCATGACGACACGCTAGTCATGAAACAAGCTCTGACTAAATGGGTCTTCAGAGAAGATGTAAATGTTGGTCCTTAAAGAGTGGTTGCAAAGAGAAGTCCGCCTGTTGTTTTTTTCATTACAATACCTCAGAGCTAGTCGGAGACGGCAGTTCTTCCCTTCACAGCCAGCACTTCAGTGTGAGGTAATCACCCCACCTCACTCATTACATTCACGTCTTCTGTGTCTGTCACTCTGCTGAAGGTGATAACATTTTTGCATTGCCCATTTTCCAGTTATTATCATAGAGAGGCATGTTGTATCTCCTTGAAATTATGCTAGGACTATTCCAGGCAGGGATAACCGTACACTATTTACTTTGCCAAAAATGTTCACTAACAGCGATCTTGAATTGCATCGAAAGCCCTGATGCCAACACCAGTTCTTTTTGAGAATTCCTCTGACAAACATTGTACACAGCCTTCCCTCCTGACTTCCTGTACAGACAAAATCAACAAACGCGCTAACCAACTCAAACCGATTTGTGCGGTGTTCTGCGGCGTTGCCGTTGTGGTGGAAAGCCTGTGTTTGGGCACTCCCAGCCTGTGGACCTAGCTTAGACGCCGCCCCAGTAACACACATTGACACAGGAGGCCACAGCCAGGACGTAAGTGGGCGGGGGGGGGTTGGAGGATCAGCATTAGAGATGCCTGGGAGGAATTTGTAAGAGGAACAAAAGGAGTGACCGCGTTATGACGGAGGTTTACAGTGTCAGTCAAATGCTTTAAATAATTCAGGTGTACGAGAGCGCATTTCTTCGAGTTTTTAAGTGTTTACAGACACTTTGCGGAGCACGTTCTCTCAGGTCTTTGCAGCCTTACCCCTGTTACAGACAGTTCCTGAGTGTGTTGTAAATGAACAGAAGTGACCTTCACTGTTACCACACCATACAGGCTTCATGTTCGTCCAAGAAGTGCAGAATTCCCCTTTTCTTTCTTCAGTGTGTATCAAAATTCACTTCATGTGACTCCCATAGTCTTGGAGGGCCCAGGAGGCTTCTAGACAGAGCATCAGTTACTTAACTGGCCTACTTAACTAATGATTAACGTAGATGACTATATGGTTAAGGTACTCAGTATTTCACTCTTAAGGAAGACGGTAGGCTGCAGAAATGTGGAACTGCAGGAACTGGGCGGATCAATATCGTTTCAGGACCAAGATTGTTTTCATCGGGAGCACCTCCTGTTGTCTGTGTTGTCATTACAGAAGCAGATGACTTCAAGTTTGACCCTTTTGGCGCCCCTGCGGTCAGCAGTCCGGCTAGCTACAACTGGCCGGACAAGGAGGACTCCTCTGCCAGCCAGGAGAAGAAAACCCAGGTGGGGATCTCTGGTTCGGATGGGGGCGGGCGTCCGTCATCAGCCGTCCTGCACCGGAAGGAGACCTCCTTCGGAAGCTCGGAAAACGTCACCCACACCACCCAGGCCAAAGTCACAACCTTCCCCATCGAGGACGGTTCCACCGGCGACGCCCATTTCCAGGCCTTCGCCGACTTCGGGTCCTGCAAGCAGGGGGCTGCCCTTGAGGACGAGGACGACTTTGGGGATTTCGCCAGCACTCTGTCTGAGAAATCCGAATCCCCGCCCATCCTGGCTGAGACGAGCGCGGAGGGCCCCCACGCCGAAGCGCCTGACGAGTTTGGGGATTTTCAAGGGGACAAACCCAAATTTGGCAAATCTGACTTTCTTAAGGCCAGTTCCCAGGCAAAGGTGAAGTCCAGTGAAGAGATGATCAAAAGTGAGCTGGCCACTTTTGACCTCTCTGTACAAGGTGCGTCCACTCTGTTCCCTATCGCCTACCCTGTAATCACCGGCAAATGTTCACTTGAAGCATGCAGAGTAGTTGCAGTGAGTTGGAGTTTGTTGTATGGCAGTATATAATTTGCTTTGGTGAGATTTAAGAGAGTGGACTTCAGAGTACTTAAAGTGAATCATAAACCAACAGCTTGTGTGACAGCTAGCTGCAGTTCCTCTAGAAGGCAATAGATGGCAGTATGATTTTCTATACAGACTGATGGGGCGTAACATCCATAAATCTATAAATTGAAATGAACTGCAACCACATTAAAAAAAACATTTTTTTTTTTTTTACCTGCTGGTGTTATATTTTGCACATAATTTATTCACACCTCCTGGAAGTTAATTTGTTTGATATAGATTTTTTGCTCTGTTAAATTGTTTGAATGAAAATATTTAACTGACTGGTTTGAATGTTTCAGATTGTTGATGGGTCCTGGACACATTGTTCTGTTCTGGGGAGGGGGCTCATAAGCGTATGCTGGCTAGTTAACGTTACTGTCCATGGTGAATCGCCATAATATAACAGCACTGGAGGAAATTTAAATATAAAAGACCTCTAAATAAGGACATTGAATGCCTAGGTATTGGGTGAAACCGGCGAAGCACACGTAATTGTCACACGTGTCACACGTGTGCACATGTGTGCTGACGCTCCTTCCATTCTCCTCGCCCCCTCCCCCCACTGTCAGGCTCCCACAAACGCAGCCACAGTCTGGGAGACAAAGAGATCGGGCGCTCCACTCCTTCACCCGCCCCAGAGCAGCACTTTCGGGACCGCTCCAACACCCTGAGTGAGAAACCAGCACTGCCCGTCATCCGCGACAAGTACAAGGACCTGACCGGGGAGGTTGAGGTGAGGCTCGCAGGGTCCCAGTGCGGTCCGTTATGGTCACTTGTGCTTGTGTTTTCTGTCTCTTCTCTGCGTCCGACCACATGACCACATGGGCCTC
Source organism: Hiodon alosoides (assembly GCA_025775065.1). Taxonomy (NCBI): domain Eukaryota; kingdom Metazoa; phylum Chordata; class Actinopteri; order Hiodontiformes; family Hiodontidae; genus Hiodon; species Hiodon alosoides. The sequence goes on along the minus strand of JAOYSI010021669.1, from coordinate 21,820 downwards.
TGGTGCCGGTGTATTGGTGTACATTGCAGGATTTGTCCCGGGTTCCTGGCTTATGGCCCAATAAAGTTGTGTTCCATTTGGCCCATTTGGTTTTTCTCCGCCTCATTCTTTCAGTTCAGCTGCTTTTCATAATTAGCTGTCCTTCCCCTAAGAATGTACTGGTTGTTGGGACAGTAAAGCGATGTCATTGATTGGTCCGATTATATGCGGCCACAGAAAGGCCAGAGATGTAAAACAAAGAGCGCCTGGGTCTAACCCGTCTTTTCCCTGACGGATGCAGCCTCTCGATTGCCGGTTGTTTAAATATCTCCCTGTTCTTCCAGGAGAGCGAGCGCTACGCATACGAGTGGCAGAGGTGTCTGGAGAGCGCTCTGCAGGTAAGGCAACAATCTGTCCGCCCTCTTTAAACCCGCTCTGCTCTTCCGTGTGCGCGGCGGGCCGTGAGTTTTGGCCTCCCTCCTCTCTCCCTCCCTTCCCCCCACAGGTGATCAGCAAGGCCAACAACACCCTGAACGGCATCAGTAGCTCCACCGTGTGCACAGAGGTGATCCAGTCCGCACAGGGCATGGAGTACCTATTGGGTAAGGAATCCGCCGCCGCCGCGCAGAACGTGGCTCTTAATGAGCGTGCGTTTACCGCTCGTTATCCTTCCGCCCTCATTACTGTTCATTAGGGCCACCTAATGGACTGGTCAGGCGAGCAAAGGATTGAATATTTTGACCTTTTGTTTTCCATTTGTAGAGTCTCTTGGTGTTCTTTTAAAGGGTGGTTGATCATTTAGGTGTGGTAGGGGCGTGGTAACCATCAGGCTTTCCCTCTGAACTGAGCGGTCGTGTAGGGAGGAAACGGGTGGGTGAGGTCGCCATCTCTAATCTCGCCTGGAGTTTGCAACAAAGCGTTTTAAGTGGAACTGCAAACGTGGTAGGAACTTCTGAATTGGAACTGAACTGTGAGAGCATGCAACGCGTGCTTCACCCGGTCAACACCGTCCCTACCGTCACACAGGGACAGTGGGAGCTTGTCAGGATGGAGCTCATTTGTACATTTCAGTAGGACAATGACCCTCTGGCCTAGACAAGAAGAATGTGAAGGTCCCTGAGTTGTCTGTTAAAAATAATCACTTGAATTAGATTTTTTTAAATCTGTGGCAGGACATGAACAATCCCTCAGAAACTAGACTATGCTTGGGGAATTCTGCTCTCAGTGCCATACCATACTTGTGTGCACAGGCCTTGAAGTTTTTCCTGAAAGGACTGCAGCAGTAATTGGGGCTTCCGCCTAGTATTGATTCCAAGGCGGCGAATTCTTACGCGGTTTTCGTTGGCGTTCAACTTCTCACATCCTGTAATAAATACTCGCTGTCCCTCCTCTCCCAGGCGTGGTGGAGGTGTACCGGGTGACCAAGCGTGTGGAGCTGGGCATCAAGGCCACAGCCGTGTGCTCTGAGAAGCTCCAGCACCTTCTGAGGGACATCAGCCGCGTTTGGAACAACCTCATGGGCTTCATGTCCCTGGCCAACCTGACGGTGAGCGGCCTCTGAGCGGGTCCGAGACCGGCCCCCTGAGCGGGTCCGAGACCGGCCCTCTGAGCGGGTCCGAGACCGGCCCTCTGAGCGGGTCCGAGACCGGCCCCCTGAGCGGGTCCGAGACCGGCCCTCTGATCGGGTCCAAAATGGCCCTCTGAATGGGTTTGTATGTGTTTACGAGTGTTTGTATGTGTTTACGAGTGTTTGTGTGTGTATTTGGATGTGTTCACGAGTGTGTGTGTGTGTGTGTGTGTGTGTGTGTGTGTGTGTGTGTGTGTTTTTGTGTTTACGAGTGTGTGTGTGTGTGTTTTTGTGTTTACGAGTGTGTGTGTGTGTGTTTACGTGTGTGTGTGTGTGTTTACGTGTGTGTTTGTGTGTTGACGAGTGTGTTTGTGTGTTGACGAGTGTGTGTGTGTGTGTTTGTGTGTTGACGAGTGTGTGTGTGTGTGTGTTTGTGTGTTGACGAGTGTGTGTGTTTGTGTTTTTCTGAGTGTGTTTGTGTGTTGACGAGTGTGTGTGTGTGTGTGTGTTTGTGTGTTTACGTGTGTGTTTGTGTGTTGACGAGCGTGTTTGTGTGTTGACGAGTGTGTGTGTGTGTGTGTGTGTTTGTGTTTTTCTGAGCGTGTTTGTGTGTTGACGAGTGTGTGTGTGTGTTTGTGTCCACAGCCTGATGAGAGCTCCCTGGACTTCTCCTCCTGTATCCTGAGGCACGGCATTAGGAACGCCAAGGAGCTGGCCTGTGGTGTCTGCCTGCTCAACGTGGACTCGCGCAGCAAGGTACCTACTGTGGAGTGGAGGGCGCAGAGCCACACCGTGTGAAAAGTCAGCAGATCAGATATACCAATCATAATATCACCAATACAAGTAGCCAGAGAAGCAAATAGATCTCTTATTTCAAAGGCTGTTTCGAAATTCAGTTTAGCATGTAACCCTTTTCTCTGACTTTGGACACTTTTCAGAAGAAAGAAGAAAAGATTTTTGGACGTCTGTTTAAAAAAGTATGAAACAGTGAGGAGCCTCCTTAAACTGGTGGTGGCCATAGTGACAGGGACCTCAGGGGCCAAAATGACCAGACTGGGCCAGCCTCCACTACTGGGCTCATCCAGCACACTGATGCACTGATACCCTAACCCTAACCCGCTCCTGGGGCTCCTGGGGGTCCTGCTTTCTCAGCTCCGTTGCGTCAATTTGGCATCGCTCTAATCAAACGAGTCAATTCCGGGAATGGGTTTGCTCTATACTTGTAACACGCGCGCGCGCACACACACACACACACACACACACACACACACACAGATCACACGCGTCTGCGTCATTTTGGCCCCTCAGGATGGGTTTGTGGGGCTCTGTTGGAAGGGACATTGCTGAAGATGCAGCTCCATGCCCCTGGACTTTGCAAAGATCTTCTCATCTTTAGGTCACTAGTCTTCTCACCCAGACTAAGTGAGACGGCCGGCCGAAAGTAGAGTCACTAAAATTCCCACCCCTGGCTTTGTTTTACGTGATGGTTCAGCACAACGTCTCTGCATGCAGTTTAGAAAGACATTAACGTATCTGTTTGTCTGTACTGCAGTCCTTTATGTTGTCACGCAGTCTGATTGGTGAGAAGTCATTTAGCTAGTCTTCACATTTCCATTGCAACACTTAGCTGAAACAGTAATGGAGAGCCATTTTGTGACTTTCTCTGGGCTGAAGGCAGATGCATCTTCGACATCCGTCCTGATTTGAAAACGCCGCCTCTAATAGATCTCCTGAAAGGGTTTCTCTCAGAGCCAGCCCCTGATTAATTGAGTCCCATCTGCAGGCACTCGGCATCAGATTAATGACACACCCTTTAATAACCTTTCTGGCGGAAGCACGTTCTTCAGTAAGAAACCAAAGACGTGGCTGTTGATTTTAAGGCCTACTGGTTTTGGGTTCTCTGCTTCTCAATAACAGTGGTCACACCTCCTTGACACACCTCCTTTCTTCTGGGTCTATAAATGATGCCGTCATCCGCTGAGACGATGATTTGTCCAATGAGATGCTGGGCATTGAGGAGCATTTCTCTTGGAATGTTTTTTTTTTATTTTTCTAGAATGTTCTCTTCCGGGATCTCCTATAGAAAAATCTCTGTCTGTCTGATGACAGGCTCCTTCTGCAGTAACTGAACCCTAACTCAGGATAACGCATGAAACCAGAAAAATGCTGACCCTTGTTATGCTACTTGCAGGCACTGGCAAAAGACAATGACCAGAGGTTGCGGGTAAATATGCTGCGTCTTATTCTGTCTTTCAAGTGACTGTCTAGAGAGAGTTACATCCAACCCCCTTCTTTAGGCTTCAGGCTTGTGCATTAACAGGTGACGCCTGTTTCAGCGTTGCCCTGGAGAGAGACTGCTATTAACCTCCTTGCCTGCTATTTTAAATATGATTAACAGAGTCACACGGGATTGATAAATTCCTTCTGAACTTTCCGTTTCAAATCTCTGACATTAAATCTGCTATCAGTCTGTGCCAGCTGCTGCTCTCTACACAACACACGGTTGCCAGCGTTCTGAGATTAGATGGTTTCTGTTTTCTTACACAAGGACTCCACTGTCTACAGGAACTATCAAGTTATTTAATTGGAGAATGGTGTGTGCGCGTGCATACGCACAACTAAAGTCTGTTTTTGTGGGACGGGTTGGAGCCTAGTTCATTCTGTAAGAAACTGGGCAGGCCGGTTTACAAGTACAATTATATGAATTTATATTATATTATACATACAGCCAAACTGTATTAATCCGTAGGGAAGTAGAACATGCAAGTCCGTGGGTTCCTTTCTGTTAAAAAATGTGTACAGTACTGTGTTACCCAAAGTAACAGGTCTCAGGGGATCGCTGGTACAGTATATTGATGTTGATGTAGTATAGATGAGAAATGGCAAGAATCTGTGGTCATGTGGTCATCTCTGCTGAGTTTCTCTGCCTTTGCATGTTATTGTTCCATTTTAATTGGGGCAATCATCTCTGTGTATGTGTCTATCTCTATCTCTCCATGTGTGGGAGGGACATGATTCACCAACCATGACTCACTCCTCTTTCCATCTCCAGTTCCAGTCTTTAACGAGGGAGGCAAAGTCCTATACCATAGAGACACACAGACACGCACACAGACACAGACAAACGCACAGACATGCTCACATACAGACATGCTCACATACACACACACACGCACACAGACACAGACAAACGCACAGACACACACAGACATGCTCACATACAAACAGACACACACACACACACACACACACACACACAAACACACACAGACATGCTCACATACAGACATGCTCACATACAAACAAACACACACACACACACGCACACACACACACACACACACACACACACACATATCTCATTGTTGATATAGGTCTGCATCTGAACATTTCATAACACCTTTTCTGTGCTCCATTCACAAAGGTTATTCCTGGTTGCACATATTTAGTTCTCCCACACACTATGTATATGGCTCTATTCTTCTCAATAGAGATGAGAGGTGTCAGGGGGATGTGCATAAAGATGAATAGGTTTATGCCGTACATAATATAAGTGCTCTGGGTTTGTGTGCCAAGTGGGGATATAGTGGATTTTTAAGAGGTCTGCTTTTTTTAGTTTTGGCCGTGCAGATAAATAATTAAAATCCTGGAGAATTAGGAATGAATTCACCTTGACAGTGTGAAGAGCCCGTTTGTCTGTCTGCTCCTTTGGGTCTCCCTGTGTTTTCCTGTTCTCCTCATTTATTTACTCTGCTTGTACGCATGTGCCCTTCCCTTTCTCCTCCTTCCTCTTGAGAAGGCGTTCAACTCGGAGACGGACAACTTCAAGCTGCTCTACGGGGGGCACCAGTACCACGCCAGCTGTGCTAACTTCTGGATCAACTGCGTGGAGCCCAAGCCGCCCGGTCTCATCCTGCCCGACCTGCTCTGAGGCCCCTCCCACCGCTGCCATGGCAACGTGTGACGGCTAGCCGACACTGGAGAGAGAAGCCCACAAGCCTCCGCTTGGCCTGAGAGCGAACGCGAGGACCTTGGCCGACTACTGACGTTTTATTTATTTATTCTGACCTCCTTTTACCTCCCAGAGATCCATGTCTGTCCGAGTCTTCTAATGATTTTCAACACAAGGCTTGGATGCCCGTGCAGGCAGCAATTCTGTATTATGATGAGATGTACGCGTGTTTTGTACGAATGTCGTCGTACTTTTTCCATTCACAGGTCAAATTTTCAAAAGGGTTTTTATTTACTTCACTGACATGCTCAGTATTTGGCATATGTAGTCAGGTAATTCATTTTGTTCACAAATGACCCAAGATATGGACGTCTTACCCTTACTCTAGGTGTTTTAGTCTGATTTCGTTAAGAAGGAAAGATATCTTCTTCTCTGAGAACAGTTGACTTGCATCCATAAACTAGCAGAAAAAAGACATATTTAAAATACTTATAGATGGGTTTCTGTGCAATAACGTGACGTTACTGCAGGCTCGTGATGGGTTTTGTGGCGCACAGCAGATAAATCAGTTCCTCATTAGCATTTGTGCTTGGCTTATCAGAAGAAAGCCAAAAAAGATGGAAATAGTGTCTCTTAAAATGGAATAATTGCTTTTTTCCCCCCTACTCTTTATCAGGAATATAATATCATATTTCTGGAACTGAATCTCTTTGATATTTGGCTCTTTAAAATTATAGTCCATGGCTGTTAACATTTTAATTCAATTTTAAATACTGTTATTAGAACATTAAAAGCTTCTGTGCGGTTTTTGAAGGCAGTGTGGCATTTGCCAGTTTTGAATGTCTTTCTATTGTTTGAGTGGAGACGGCTTTATGAAGGGGCGGTCTCCTTTAGTATTTTAACCAGAGGGTGACGGGGATTGGGAAGGGACTCCTCGTCTGCTGTGCCCAGTGGGTTTATTTACACCACCAGTGTACATATCAGTGTACAGACGGCGATGGATTAACGGACCAAAATATGGTGTCGACTGTGCTTAGGAAGTAGAATTGCAGCAGCGCTTTGACTGTAGATGCAATTACGTGAGTGTTCGTAACAATGGTTGTTAATGGCAATTATGTGAAGTGATGGTGAATACATAGTCAATAAATAGTGAACTCAAAAATATAATTGTTCCATTTGTCATTCATTTGAAGATTTAACCAAATGTTTCCAAAGGTTGGATTGTGAAAACAGGGTTCTCAAATTCATTCTCTCTTTTTTTTTTTTTTTTAAATTGCATCAATCACTGAATTTTGTGAGAAATATTTGTTTTAAATTTGTACCATAAGCCTTCAGTTGGATTATTTCATTGTGGAACAATCAATTATCAGTCATAAACGGAAGTGTTGCCTTACAACGGGATCCTGGAATTGTAAAGCCGAGACGTTGCTCATGAGACGCTCGTTTGGCCCCAAATTGTGGAATTTATTTAGGATCCATCCGGCTGGTGTAGACCTGAGACAAAGCACAGTTTGGACACCTTGCTGTGGGAAATCGCTTGGTGAGAACATTTGGTGGGTTTTGGAGTATTGAACGCTGCAGGTATGGTTTGGTTTATCAGCATCGCTACGTTATTTTTTTACTTCCTCAAACTCACCATCTATGCCTGTTTTTCCCCCCCAGCTTTGCATCCCTGTCTCCTCTTTGCAGACATTTCTGTGTGAGTGACACCTGACGTGCCCCAGGTGTCACTCGCCGTGTCCTGTGCGCTGTGACGGGCGAGAGCGGTGCCTTTCCGATCAGGTTGCCGAGGCACGGTCATTAGCGGAGGAGATACTCCGGGGATAGGACTGTCGCCATGGCTGCTACGCACAAAGGGGCCTCTGTGATTGGCCCCTCTACCTGTCCTCATTCCGCCATTTCATGCAGTTCTTTCTCCTTCCATTGCGGACGGCACAAGAATGAGCCCCATTATTGTCTAGTTGTTGTAAAGAGTTCAGAGAGATTAGTAGCCGGATTAGCATAGGACGGACCGAGCCTGACACTAGGACCCAGGAACCCGTACAAACAGCCTCTTTCTTTCTGTCAGTTTCAAGCACTTGTGTGCACCCCAAGATGCCTGACATATAGCTGTGATTCTGTCAGTGCTGACTGCATGCAGACCTGTTCTCATGCACCTGACTCCCAATAGCCCGGGCCAGGGAGAACCCTGCTGGGCTCGCTCAGTAACTCAGCTCCCAGCCCTTTCCACGGCCTTGGAGAGCTGGCTAGGCTCGCCGTCCGCTGGTGTTTGATTTTATCGGTTTCCTCATGCCTGAGGTCTTGGGGACTTCCAGGCAATTGGCCCTGCACCGGCATGCAGAAACTGCCATCCGCAACCCCAGCCGGCACCGAGCACGTGCAGTCCGGCTACAGAGACCCACTCTGGGCTCTCTGCCATCTATCCCCAGCCGTCCAGATACCGCTCAGAAAAGATTGATCGAGGGGACAAGAAAGCAGGGACCTTGCATCGATCTGTGGTTCAGCTTCTCATTGCATCTGCAACTGCAGTTTTTGGACATTATTTGTGCTGAAGCCCCACCTACGGCTCAGATAATTACTTTTCACTTGGCAGAGGTTGGCGGAGATGGGCACAGGACGGAGGTCTAACCAGAGGCTGGCGGAGATGGGCGCAGGACGGAGGTCTAGCCAGAGGCTGGCGGAGATGGGCGCAGGAGGGAGGTCTAGCCAGAGGCTGGCAGAGATGGGCGCAGGACGGAGGTCTAGCCAGAGGGTGGCTGGTTTCTTGCTTCTTCCTCTTGGTCTCCTAGGGCAACGGGAACCCCAAAGGAAGGAATTGACCTGCACAGAAGAC
>JAOYSI010021659.1:8351-19959 GCA_025775065.1 Hiodon alosoides | reverse complement strand
GGAAGACCAGTGTCTGCGCGTTTCAGCTACTTCTCAGATAACATCTGGTTACTCCTGGAAGGGAAGACCAGTGTCTGCGCGTTTCAGCTACTTCTCAGATAACATCTGGTTACTCCTGGAAGGGAAGACCAGTGTCTGTGCGTTTTGTCAGTTGGATCCGGTTTACTCCTGGAAGGGAACAGCTAGCCCAAATAACGAAGATTTCAATTAAAGGGTTAATAGAAGTGCTGAAAAGTGACACTGTAGCCCGTGAGGAACGGGATTCCCCACGACTAGGTGATCAACGGGGGACACCGAACGTTCCTCTCGGAGACTGGAGTTCACTGTTCCTCCTGCTTCATGTCGCCCCCTGCAGGAGGAAATGCAGAAGGCAGCGTTTGAAGCGCTGCAGCTCCAGAGAGATAGCATGTACGGCTTCATCCGCAAACAGGTGGGTGGCAGTTAGGGTGCCTTTCTCTCTCTCTCTCTCTCTCTCTCTCTCTCTCTCCTCAAAGTGCCAATGCAGTCGTCTTGTAATGGGCGTGGCAGAGAGAGACTGAGAACAACGTGAGCCATGCTCATCCACCTTCCACCACCAGGGGGCAGCATCCTCTGCACCCACAGCCATTGCTTTTACATTAACATTTATTCTTTTGGCAGATGCTTTCGGTCCAAAGCGACTTGCAGGCACTTCATGGCATCATAAAATATTTGACGCAAACAATTAGAGATGGCTAATCAGTACCGATGCAGCATAACAACTAGTGCTATACTGCTGCGCGTGAATGACGTGAGTAGAATTGCCATAGTAACCCTTAGATACAACACAGTAGCTCACCAGTTTATTACGCTGTTGTTTTTCCATGTGTTACACTTATGTACCGCTCAGCAAGTCTTTGTTTTTAATGGTGAGTCTCTTGTTTTTAAAATGATTATTCGAGAGCCTACCTTCATGTCCTCCATGAGACTACCTCCATTTTGGACCCTTGACTGGTCTTGATTTTGAGAAGGGCTGAGTGACATCCAGGCCATCTGTCATGCTGTGTTATCAGCAGTCTTGCTTTTAGTCCATTCCATGACACATTTATTCCGATTTTAGTCTAATATCTAAATAGGAACTCGGACCTCTGTGTTCAAGAATAAGAGGTGTGAGACTGAGCCTCCAGTCTGAAACCCCAAATCAACACGGGGCGCCAGCCTGCCTTCAGTTTGGACACACTGTGAAAGCCAACGCAGGCTATCTGCTCTGTTTGGGCTGCTCGTGTAGCCATGTGACGCTGGGGTTCTGTTCACCCAAAACGGGCTCCTGACGCATTACTTTACAACACAACCGTATTGCATATTGTTCTACAATAATATTATTAATATTGTATTATGCTCATGGCCACAGTGCGTCATGGCTTTAACAATAGAACTTCTCTCTCTGTTTTGGACATAATACCAGGTCATATTAAGTCCATTAAATAACTATATTCATGTTCTTTTTCCTCTCATTTACAGTGTTATTTTTTGTCTTAGTGTTCCTAACAGCCACCCCTCTTTACTATTACTGAGTTAATGGGGTAGTCTTATTAAAGTCAAGTTAATGTGTTACCGGGTATCTAGGTCTTCTCAAGCCCATGTTTATCAGCACCCCCTGGGTTGGTTCAAACGTTGTGTCTCCATGTTTCTAGATTAGGCTAATAGAAGCTGAATTAATGCAGCTGACTAAACTGGAGGTAAAGAGGCGCGATCTGGACGCTGAGAACCTGCAGGTACGTGCCGGAGGGCGGGGCCCGTCGAACAAACCCTGCCAATCAACCAGTCACTGGCGCGATGGGGCGGGGCTTGGTGCAAGTGGTGTGAACGAGAGTGTGTGTAGCGTCCCCCAAAAGGGGCGGGACACAGCTGTCCGTGTGCTTTTTGCTTTTAGTTTATCACACCTCAGAAGGGAAAGGTTTTCACTGAAAAGCAGTGGAAAAAGCTGGAGATACAATCCCAGAGAATGCTTTCTACTGCTGCGATCGAACTGACCTCCGTTGTGAGTTCACCTGAAATGAATACGGCACACAGCTTTTTCTGTCGCGTGACGTTTGGAGACAAACGGTCCACGGCTCATTTCCATAAGACGGGTGGCTGCTTGGTTTGCACCAATCACACTGGCTGACAGTTTCTAACGACCAATAGCAGCCGTTTCATGCTCAGCTGTTTTGCTTTTCGTTCTCTGGCCTCACCTGCGTTCCCCCCCATCGCCCTCCTCCATTGGGACATTAGAGCATACTCATTTCATCCCCCAAAGTGCCTCTCATCACACTTTGTTAGCTCACATTTCGGCTAGTACTTATCACAGGATCATGTGCCGTGAATGCTACTTATAATATGTGTGCTTAGCCTCCACATTTTTAGTTTGAGCACAAGCAAAGCAGGGCCTGGGATGTGCTTATGTGTCCGTTTGTCCATGCAGGAGGTGCTGTCCGAGCAGCGTTCTGCACTGACTGAGCTGCTGCAGCAGATGCTCAAGCAGAAGGACCAGAGGGAGCTGGAGCTCCGCCTCATCCTGGTGAGTGAGGTCAGAGGTCAGAGGGCCACATCCTGGTGAGTGAGGTCACAGGTCAGAGGGCCACATCCTGGTGAGGTCACAGGTCAGAGGGCCACATCCTGGTGAGTGAGGTCAGAGGGCCACATCCTGGTGAGTGAGGTCACAGGTCAGAGGGCCACATCCTGGTGAATGAGGTCACAGGTCAGAGGGCCACATCCTGCTGAGTGAGGTCACAGGTCAGAGGGCCACATCCCAGTGAGGTCAGAGTTCCGAGGGGCACATCCCAGTGAGGTCAGAGTTCCGAGGGGCACATCCCGGTGAGGTCAGAGTTCAGAGCGCCACATCCTGGTGAGTGAGGTCAGAGAAACACAGCAATTAAGCCTCTCCTAGGACAAAACCTTACTGTGGCAGAGAGGTTCCTAGTGGATGGGTGGGACATAAGGCGGTGTGTGACCACCCTGTCCTTCATTCCCCACTGCAGGCCGAGATGCAGCTGAAGAGCGAGTCCAGTCAGCAGAACTACTGGATGATCCAGTACCAGAGGCTCCTGGACTCTAAGCCCTTGTCCCTGAGAATGCAGGTGTGTGTGTGTGTGTGTGTGTGTGTGTGTGTGTGTGTGTACACACATGCGTCACCCATATCCTGGCCTCTGCTCTCTTCTGTCTCATCAGGAGGCTGGTGTGGAGAAGGGACTGGTGTCCCTGCTGTGTAAGCTGAGTGCCCAGCACTACCTCCCAGTGATGGCCCATCACCATGTAACGACAGAGGCACTGAGTCACATGACTGCAGCCGATCTCAGCAAGGTCCTCATACCACCTCTGCGTGTGTGTGTGTGTGTGTCTGTGTGTGAGAGATGCCCTGTCTGGTGCGTGAACGTGTTTCTCTGTGCTAGTCTGTGGTGTGTGAGCGCAGTTGTAATGTGCGTCTCTATATACACAGCTGGGAATCTGTGAGGTAGGCGTCCAGAAAGCACTGCTGAACTGGGCTCGGGAACAGACCGCCACCCCTGCAGAAGGTACTGCTGTCATCTAGCAACTGTGAATTACCTTTCAGCTTCAGTACCTCCTAGTCATTTCATTATATTTTCAAATGGTAGGCCAGTACACCTTTCCAAAAATCCTACAGTCGATTTATAAAGCTGAAGTTTTAAACAGAGGAACCACAGTTAGGTTTCTGGCTTAGCTGTCCTGCAGTACCCTTACTGTTGCCATTAACCTTTAAGTCCCTTGTCGAGGGAATGCAGGGTTTGTCCAGGGCTGAGTTTGCACCGTTCTTTCCCTGCAGCTGTGGCCAAACCAGCCCCACAGGAAGAGGAAGAGGAAGAGGAAGCTGGTCCGTCCTTGCCCAGTTCCCCCCTGCTGCTCCCGACTCCCCCTGCCTCCCCCTCCGCCCCGAAACTGGAGGAGGGGCCCATGAGCTCGGAGTGTGTGGTTTGCATGGAGATGGAGGTGAGAGCCCAACACTTTCTGCTTAACCTTATTTTACACACTGTACTGCAGGAAACCAGGCTACTTGTAGGAAACGGTGTTATTGTCACGTTATGATATGGTATTATTAGTGCGGCTCCCTTTTACTAGTCTGTTTATTTTTTTAGCAGTTCTCGTCAGCTCTAATACTGGTCGTGCTAACTGTCGGATACTTTCTCTCTACTTCTCACCCAGTCTGAAATGGTCTTCCTGCCCTGCGGTCACGTGTGCTGTTGTCAGGGTTGCAACGAGGCCCTGCAGACCTGCCCCCTGTGTCGTAGCAACATCGCCCAGCGCGTCCGCATCTACCGAAACTAGGGGGGAGGGGGGATCGTCGCCCGAGCGGATCAGCCGCCTACTCCAGCCCGAGCTCCTGCATTCTCTCCTCCCACTAACTGTGTGTGCCTCCTCTGCAGAAACACTACTGTAGTCTGGTCCTTTGGACCTGATCGAGGTGTCACGTGTTCCGTATCTATGACATCGTCTTAGTTTCTCATGGACCAATCGGCTGTCTTGCAGAGTGATTGGGGAGAACGGAAGCCTACCGGCCTTCCACAGTTTTAATGTGCCTTTTGGCTTACTTTGCTCGGGTGGCTCGCGGTGAAATGGCTTTAGTGTTGCATGCTGACCGTTAAAAACAGTGTCGTGTGGAAACGCTTTGGATTGTAAGTTACGGTAAGATATGTTGTCACACACAGTAAGACATTCACTAAGCCTGCATGTTGTCTGATGGGTACCCTGACCCCACCGAAATTGCACCCGGCTCTCCTGCAACCCTGCTTGACTCATAACTTCCTCGCAACGTATAATCAATGTTTTCTCTTATACCCATCATCCAAGGCATCTCTCCATTCAAGTGCTCTTATAATCGTCTTAAATTGGGCAGTGCATGCTGGGAGAATGCTGCTACGGAATGGAAAGGCAAAAACCACTGTACCCTCTAACCCTGAAGCTGCCACTCACTCGTTCTTCTTGGTGAATTCACAGGGCCTAGCTCTATGTACCTCTTCATGTCTTATCTACAGAAATCTGTAATAAAGCTGTTATAACTGAATTTATTCACCTATTTTAGAATAGCTGTTTGACACACTGCCAGCTGCAGGCCCACACATAGCATTCTGCAGTGTTCCCTGTAAGACTGTAAGGGGTTGCGCCATAGACGCAGATCCTCGCCATAGGCGCTCGTTCGACTCGGACATCGGCTTCCGTTAACCTCGGTAAATGGGTTGTGCCCGTCGCCCATCTCCACGCAGAATTAGCCCCCCTTTGCTTCTCAAGGCGGTCCACTGTTGGTTGCAGCCTCTGGCACGTCCTGCAAGTGTCTGTTACCCGTGACGCAGCCAACCAAAATCTGGCTCCAGAAGCCTGTCATTCAAAATGTTGTTTTTTTTTTTTACACAGGACTGTTACACTGGCAGGATTTAATAATGTTTTTAAAATTAATTTAATTTAAATTACTTTATAAGTGTGTCTACCAGGTATGTGTTGTGCTGTGTAAAACATTTTACGGACGGTTATGTATATATATTTTTTATCGCGTTTCTTGGGTTTGCTTTTTTTTTTTTAAAGGTAACTTTAGCGTCCCAGGGCAGAAAGTTGTCCAACCGCGCCCTTGTAAACATGAAACCTATGCAAATAAATTATGCTGAAAACTGTCTGCCTCCTGCGTGGACTGTCTCACAAGCTTTACGTTCTGCGATTGTCTTTCCTTGCAAGGTAGTATGGGGAAGAAGCATTTTTCATACATACAGTATTTTAAACAGCACCGTCAACGCCCGTGATCTTCAAATTGTCCCTCCCTGTCAAAAAACTAACTTAACTAACGAAAAAAGGGTTTATTTATGGAGCCTTAGGAGAAACGCAGCAACTGGTTATGTCCAGCCACTTTTGTAAACCCTAAAATTTTGACCCCTCAACAAAGTTTAAAAAAACGTAGGTAAATAAAAAAAAAGGAAGGCTGTATGCCATTTTAAGAAAAGGTTACAAGATTTAAAGGGCGATTTTATCATGTGCGAGCTTTTTTTCTGAATACCGTGTTACATTCTGTGTATCGATAGCTTAATATAGCCATGAAAAACGGCGGCCAATGGCGCTATGTTAATGCTCTATATAAGATATATCACGTGGCTGATATTTTAAAACGATAATAAAGAAAACAAGTATTTATATTCAATATCCGCACTAGTCCAACTTTCAGTCTCCCACGTTTCCCAAGCACCTTAACATGACAGATCAGCTGACTGATCAGCTGTCGTCGTAAAACTATATGATACACCAATCGAATACATTCTTAACAGCCGTAAATTGTGGCGCAAAAAAACCGTCAGGCCAATGGTGACAAGGTGTATGGGAAAAAATACCATACACCGTGGGTGTTGGTGGATGTGCAGTATGTTTAATTTTAATTCAGACTGAATTCGGAATTAGCCAGTACACGTTATTTGAGAGCTGTATCGGCGATAAGAGGTATACATTGATTCTAGGTTGGTCTATCTGTCGTAATTTGCTAAATCGTCTGTTAGCTTGTATTTTGAGTCGTTCGTGTTTGTATCTACGATGAGGAAAGCTTTGTTGTTGCTATCGTGAAATCACGTTGGTTCGAAACATTGACTTTTATATTGGTCAACGTTCATGACTTTAACCGGCATGTATATCAAATCTAACTACCGGTGGTTTTCAGGGTCTCGTCTTGTGTTATGTACTTATCGTCCATAGGCACTTTAGTCGTTTTCGGAGTTTTTGTGGTCACTTCGCTTTAACAACAAATGTGTAAAACAAGGACAATGTCGTGGTTATGCAAATGCATAGCTCTGAGACTTATGTCTGTCCTTGTCCCTCGCAGAATGTCATCCCAAACGCTATTGCTTCTGTACGGCAGCCAGACCGGGACAGCCCAGGATACAGCCGAGCGGATTGGGCGTCAGGCTCAAAGGCGTCATGTGCCTGTCAAGGTTGAGGCGTTGGACAGTTACAATGTGGTCAGTGGACGGGACGGGTGCAGTTGAAACGATGATTTTAAGTAATACTGTGTTGCGGATGTAAGTGTGTTATCGGCAGCTGTGTTGAGATGAAGAGGTCTCTGATAAGCCACATATGACAAACCCCCCCCCCCCCCCCCCATCCACAGGCAAACCTGATCTCCGAGTCCCTGGTGGTTTTTGTGTGTGCCACGACTGGTCAAGGTGACCCCCCGGACAACATGAAGGTATGCAATGCTGCTGTGCCGATTAATGTAGAGATGATGACCACGTCTGCCTTTGGCACGGTCCTGCAGAGCCAGGTCATTTAAGCCCCCATTTAAGCCCCTTTTCGCCCTACTGCTCTTAGTTTCGGTTCTCGTCTTCACACAAGCTGCCCCCTTTGCAGAATTTCTGGCGGTTTCTGTTCCGGAAGTCCTTGCCTGCCGGTTCGTTGTGTCGCCTTGACTACGCAGTGCTGGGCCTGGGGGACTCTTCCTACACCAAGTGAGAACCCAGGAAGACGGCGCCACGCTAGCAGCAGGGGGATGCGGTCGTGTACAGAGACCGTGAAATGCATCCTGCGGTCAGTCATCTGTGGAAGCTGGAGAAAGAGCTGATGCTGTAACGTTTACGTTTGTGTTTTGTCTCATTTATTTACTTCAGGTTTAATTTTGTCGCCAAGAAGCTCCATAAGCGACTGCTGCAGCTGGGTGCCAGTGCTCTCCTTCCTGTGGGATTGGCGGATGACCAGCATGACCTCGGGTACGAGACTGGGCGGGGCTAGAGGAGTGACTTAAGGGTGGAAGCTTCATCTCTCGGCTTTTCTGAGCTTAAATTACTGCCAGGGGTTGTGAAAAATGCGGTGTTTCATGGCTGAACCCACAGAGCGCATCTTTCATGTTCTACAGCCCAGACGGTGTGATCGATCCATGGCTCACTGCATTCTGGGATAGGGTGCTGGCCCTCTACCCACCTCCAGCAGGGCTGAAGCCTTTTGACGAGGATGAGCTGTGAGTCCCACGTCTTATAGACCAGCGGTTCTGCCATGACCGCCATGACCAGCGAAGGCCACTCACTGGCCTCATTTTACAGACTCCCTCCGAGGTACCGTTTCCGCTTCCTGGATGATGTCACGGAGAAGCCAGCTGAGTGGGCCCTGGATGTTGAGCATCCCACCCTGCGCTCTAAGGCCCGCCCTTTCCTGGCACAGATGGTATCCAATCAGAGGGTGACGCACCCCTCCCACTTCCAGGACGTGCGTCTCATCGAGTTCGACATAACAGGATCGGGCATTGAGTGAGTGACTGTTGCATTGTGGGATTGTAACACTTGTGGGTTTGTTTTAGAGGAGTGGGCATTGAGTGAGTGACTGTTGCATTGTGGGATTGAAGAGTGATTGTGGGATTGTAAGACTTGTGGGTTTGTGGTGGAGGATCAGGCATTGAGTGAGTGACTGTTGCATTGTGGGATTGAAGAGTGATTGTGAGATTGTGACAGTCGTGAGGCGTGTGATTGGCAGGTTCAGCGCGGGCGACGTGGTGATGACGCGACCCTGCAACTCCCCAGAGGATGTGGAGCAGTTCTGTCAGTGTCTGAAGCTGGACGCTGATCGCCGGTTCATCTTGACCCCCACAGATAGCATTGCAGGTCAGTGTGTTTGAGTGAGTGTGAGGGTCAATCCACTTGTGTCCTCTGCACGTCTATTTTCTCAGCGGTACAAACATTATTTGTTTGCCCCCAGCCCCCGTGCCCCTTAGCCTTCCAAGGCCCTGCTCCATCAGGTACCTGGTGGAGACCTTCCTGGACATCTCCGCCGTGCCACGACGCTCCTTCTTCGAGCTGCTAGCGTGCTTCGCCGCTGATGAGCGGGAGAAGGAAAAGCTGGTGGAGTTCAGCTCCGCCAGAGGACAGGAAGCGCTGCATATCTACTGCAACAGGCCCCGGCGCACTGCCATCGAGGTGAGGTGCACCGTGGGAGAGGAGGGCGTTGAAGGTGTGTGTAAAGCACATGCGTTACATGTGATCTTTCTCCGGCAGGTTCTCGCTGACTTCCCTAACACCACGGCTGCCATTAAGGTGGATTACCTGCTGGACCTCTTCCCCCAAATCCAGGCTCGCTCTTTCTCCATTGCCTCTTCCCTGCTGGTAAAGGACATGCGACACGCTCAGGCTAACGCACACGCTGACACGCTCAGGCTAACACGCTCAGGCTAACGCACACGCTGACACGCTCAGGCTAACACACACGCTTACACGCAGGTTAAAACACATGCTCAAACACGCAGGCTGGCGCACAAAATGACAGACGACAACTGACCGGTTCAGTACCCCTACCCCATCACTGTGGGCCTTTCAACAAGTTTCCCAACACTCTGTCTCATTCACTGTTTTTCCAGGCGCACCCCGACAGGATCCAGATCTTGGTGGCAGTGGTGAGGTACAAGACCCAGCTACACAAACCGCGCAGGGGCCTCTGTTCCACCTGGCTCACCTCGCTAGACCCCGCGCAGGGTAAGAGGGGCTGGTCCACTACACAGGGGTAGCTGGTTTTACACCCGGAGATTTTTAACGGGTGATTTCTCTTGAAACGGAAACTAGCCGATTCTGCACCGGTCTCTGTCGTTTGAGTTGAAATGAAATGGAGCTTTTAACTGAGCCATGCTTAACTCTCTGCTCCAGTCAAACACGTTCCCTGTCTCGCTTCTTCAACCTAACATTGTGGATGGTACCACACTTGCAGGGCCGGTATTTGTCCCACTGTGGGTGAAGAAGGGGGGGCTGAAGTTTCCCAGTGACTCGGACACCCCCGTGATCATGGTAGGGCCTGGGACAGGGGTTGCCCCTTTCAGATCTGCCATACAGGAGAGGATCGCCCAGCACAAGACCGGTAAGGTCCTTCTCTGGCCTGCGTTCAGCTCTTCTGTCCACAAGCGCCCGTTTTATGGGCTCCGTGTGTGTGTGTGTGTGTGTGTGTGTGTGTGAACACGTCCAGTGCCGCTTCGCTCCCCTGTGGGGTCCTGTTGGTCCCTACAGGACCGTATTAAACTCTGTGGTGCATTTTTGAGTCTCTCCCGCTCACTCTCACTCTCACTCTCTCAGGGAACGTGCTGTTTTTCGGCTGCCGCTCTGAGTCCAAGGATTTCTACTGCCGATCTGAATGGGAAGAGATGGAGAGAGGCGGACAAATGCTTCTCTTCACAGCGTTCTCTCGAGACCAGGTCAGCCAGGGGGTCGCACAGTCTTACACACACACCTGCTCAGGTGGACTCACATGCTGTCTGGGCGTGGCCTTCCCGTCACTCAAATTTGTGTCCGTTTGTGTGTGGTCTGCAGGAGGACAAGGTGTACGTCCAGCACCGTGTGAAGGAGCAAGGGAAACTGCTGTGGGACCTTGTGGCTAACAGGAAGGCCCATTTCTATATTGCTGGGTAAGTCTTTCCTGTGGCATGAGTGACGCTCAGATGTGTGTTTCCTTTATATTATCGCAGCGTTTGTGACTTACGGTGTAAATCCCACAATTAAGAGGTGAATCAGAACAAGCATCCCCCAGTGGAGGACCGAGTTTCAGAGACAAGTTTCCATGCTTACGTTACCCTGTCCAACCGTCTCCCTTCCCAGCAACGCCAAGCAGATGCCAACGGCCGTGTGCGACGCCCTGAAGCAGGTGTTCCAGAGTGAGGGGGGCGTGTCGGTGTCCCAGGCCGAGGAGATGTTCTCCGCCATGGAGAGGGCCGGCCGCTTCCAGAGCGAGACCTGGTCCTGATCGGGCCCGGCTGCCCACTTGCCTCTCTTCAAGACCCCCTCTGGCATGAAGCAAGGACCCTATCAGGGGGGTGGTCCATTGAGACCATGTGACCTGACCACCAGGTGTTGTCTTCAGTAAGAAAAAAATAAACAGCATTGCTGCACGTAACTATAGTGACCACAACAAAAGCCAAAATTCTGAGGCAGTTCCTGCTGGATTTAAGTGCTGTGATTGGTGGAATGTCACAAACACAAGCTTGTTTTCCCTCTGGTCACAGCCAATGAAGCAAGGCCTCCTGCGTGTCAGTTTTGCCCCGCCTACAGGGCCCGGTACAGACTCGGTGCATGTCAGTGAAATGACTGGAACAAACCTGTAACCTTGCCAAAAAGTTTCTGAATGCTGTATTACTTCACCGGTAACTCACTTAACTCTTCAGGTATAACGTCCTGGCGGAGCCTAAGTGAACAGATTGACTTTGTCACATCATGAAAATAAACTGTCTTTGGATGGAACAAACAGCTCCGTTTTGCTTACAGTTATACGGATATACGCTAGTGCTGGTAGCATGATTATCTTAAACATGTTTGCCTTACAGTTTTTATGAATATAGTGTGTGCTTTAATGGGAGATTACATTTATCTTGGCATTAATCTTTTGGTTTGCGGAGCATTAGCTTGACTTATCTCTAATTTGCACAATTAATTCAAGTCAGGACTTTTACTCAAACAGCATTTCTGCTCCTGGGATGGTTAAATGGGCCCCCTACTGGTCACAAAGGGCAAATACACACTGCTGTGAAGATAGCTCTTTCTATTGAAGGGCTTTTTGCCCTCGGTCACAGTGATCCAGTGGAGTTCCTCATTCCTCAGGTTTTACGAACTGGGCAGAATGTTGCCCTGGCAATGAGACTGGGGCCAGAATGTTGCCCTGGCGATGAGAC
>JAOYSI010021648.1:0-34731 GCA_025775065.1 Hiodon alosoides | reverse complement strand
TATATATACACCTTTCTAAAGCAAGAGCATTGCTTAATATACAAACAATTCACAATTACAGGATTCATCAATAGTCAACTTCCTCCCTCCTTCTAAGAAGTCCAGTCACACAGTAAAGTCTGAATGCATGACCACACTGCATCACATTTCAGGCAATGGTTTGTCTTCAGAGGTTTACTCGGGTTAATGCAGCAGTGACTGAATAGTGTGTAGGAATGTTATAACTGTAGTCTCTGCCTACCAGTCAGCCATACGGAACAGCCTCGGAAGCCCCCTTTGGTTCCCACTATTTGGCCCCTTTTACTCCTGCTTACTTGGTGAGCCTGGTAGACAACATTGGTAGATCTCTGGAGGTCCTAAAACCACAGAAAAACGGGCTAGAACTAAATACAACAACAAAAAATCTATTCATGATTACAACATATTTTCATTTTGAATTAGATTAATTGCGTTTCTACTAAATCCTTTGGTTAAAATCAAAACAGACATTCCGTTAATGTAAAATTGACAGTAAATGCATCAATTCAAAAGGACTTCACTGTGAAACCTCCATTCTGCAATGAGAAGCATGAACTGGCTTGTGTGTGTATCCCAGACAATGCAGCCACTATGCTACAGTCAAATGGTGATGTGGCAGATTTAATGGCCACTCGCCTGTTCTCCCTTCCCTTCTCATAACATATTCAGCACCACTCTTTCAGTCAAAACAAACAGAGAGCACAACTATTCACAGCCACCTTCAGTCACCAAAGAGTGGACTCACTATTATACCAGGGATGAAATGAACAAAAAAAACCCACCAACAATTCACAAATTTGCAATTTTGTATATGAACTAGATCTAAAGGCTTTAAAGACTCTAAATATAACCTTAATTTTATAACCTCAAACACGGTTTTACCTAAACATATGATTCCAATACATTTCATCAAAACATATCTTTAAATGTTAATGCAAAAGAACATGATTGAAATAGACAATCTTCAAAGTACATTTTTAAAAACAAATAAAATGGAACATGGAATATAGCAGATAGATTTTGAAAACGACAACATTTGTTACAAATGTAACAAATGTAAATATAAATAGGGTGTTTCTCTTTTCACAACTCCTCCATATATCAATGTCACTGGAGAAAATGCAAAGCAAACAAAAAGGCCCATTCATTGCACCCCAATACCATGGCCCCAAAGCACCACAGAACTCCAAGCACATTGACAGTTCAGATTACACTTCTTCAAGTGTAGCCCTTTGCCGTCACTAAAGGAGTTATGCAATGACTACTGCAGGATGACCTTAATATTAAGCTTCAACTGGGAACACAAAGAGTTTTTGAAAAGGTAATTTTATACTTCACTTCTACAAACAGTAAACAAGTAAAATGACTGGTGTTTGCTGTGGAAAGCATAGCACTCCAGACTATTTAACAAAACAACCATTGTATTCTTGTTAAATATTTACTTAGAATACACTCCCACATAACATACATATTTTAAGGTTAACAACATTATGACATTTCTGTAAAGTTTGACTAAGTAATACTAACCTGTTAGTAAAGACGATAAGCAAATATGTTCTTATGAATGACCCTAAGAGACTCTCAAAATACTGAGAGACAATCACAAAACTATTTTAAGGAAAATTAGAGAATAAAATTTGATACTTAGTTGAATCCAATTGAAAAATGATTTTGATTTTCATCTGATTTGATGAAGCTGTCATGCTCCGCATTGCTGCCAGTTAAATCCAGAAAGCTCCATCAGTCCTTCTTACAATCTAACCAATAGATTACCTACCTAGATATCAAAATACAATTTTAATGTGGAAAAAATATATTTTCCTTATATTAGAAAATATTTCTAGAGCTTGGATGGGTGGAAACAGCAATACGATTCATTACAATATTTTACTTTTCAGTAATAGATAGCCTAACTGTCTGCTCCACAGTGCTGTCAGTCAAGACTATATATCATTTGTCATAGCAGTAATTAAACATACTCCAAAAAAGATGACACAAACAGCAACACTTGTTTGTACCTTTCAAAAAATCCACCAGAAAACACAATATGTTGTATTCATTTTTCACCAATTAGATACCATTCAAGAACACTAATTTGAAAGTTGTAAATTGTTGTATATAATCTGCATCTAAGTAATAAACGCAAATGTATCCTTATGAAGATATCGCAAATATACATATATAAAGGTGCTTAGCTATTACATTATAGCAATATATGACACTAGACTGCGTTTTCCGCCTTATTTTGTTATTTCAAGTTCATATGTAATTTTCCTTCCTCAAGATCCTACGTTATACTTTTAAATAATTGGTTAGAGAAGTTCCGTCGATTTACTTACCGTGCGCTCCTTTTTGCTGCTAGACATAATACACCAATTGTGCTAATCAATACTCTGGACGTGGCTGATCAGACAATATCTCCTACTTCAATTTCTGTGTTAGCTTTACATCACTAAATCTTAAAGAAAACGATTTATAAGAACCACGAGACACGTAGCATGCCCACGATCCTGCCTCTCTCCTTCTCCTTGGTCCAAAAATCTGCATATTATTCAACACCAAACAACGTGTCAGCATCGCGACATGCTTGGGCAGAGCTACTGAATTAATGAACTGAAGAAATGGAAGCAACGAGGGTAGGTTTAGATAGCCGGGAGATTTAGTATTATTTGTGGTTTTCTGTTTTTTAAAAATACAGTCGTGTATATATATATATATATATATATATATATATATATATACATATATACATATATATATGCTCACGAGATTAAATATGGGTATAGTAGGCAACTTTAAAACCTGTACATCCACTGCGGGAAATTAGATATTTTAATTTAAAAGACATTCGCTGAATCTCCCTGAAGTTAAAAAGTATATAAAAGAAGATAAAAGTATATTCTATTTGATAACACATTGAACTAACTACATAAACATATGTGTATCGTATTATCGTGATGTTAGTTGGATTGCTAATATGCGTTCGTTTGCATATATTAAGAATTTTATGAACAGGAGGTCAGACCACTTAGTTGACTTTACGTCTAGTGTAATCAAGTCGCGTGCTAGCCGCAGTAACGTACTGTAGGCTTTGACAGATGGGGCCTGTGGGAGCGCAAATGCGAGAGGGCCTCAGGATGTATCTGTAGGATACTGGGCTTCATCTTTTTTAAGGGTTACACTGTTGGGAACTTTTTGTTTGGAACTCCTTTATTTTCCTTTATTGCTGAACCCTTTTGCTTGGAATCCCTATACCCTATATTGTTGTTTTGACAAATCTTTAGCTGTTACACAAATAAGAGTATAAAGTCAAATTAAGAATCTATGTATTGGCATATATCCTTAATCACACCATTTACAACTCATAAAAGGTAGTTGAGAAGGATATCAAGAGTTTCAATATTTATTCCAAATGGCATTTCTTATAAAGTGTTAAAAACAGCAAACAATTATCCTAGTTTGATATGCTCCTTCCTCTTATGAAGCAGCAATTTATTAAGTATTGTTTACAGGTTTTACTTTTTATGTAATAAGATTTGATGGGTCACATTACAGAATTTATAACCTGTGTAAGAATGTTTGTGGATTGTTTATAGCAGTTAAAGAAATACCATTCCGAGTAGTTATAATTACTAATTTTAAAGAATTTATATACAGATAATCTCTAACAACTAAGTATAGAGACTTATAACCATGACTAAATAATTAACTGAATATTTATTTTACAACTACTCCCAAGTTCTTAAACTGACTTGTAAATTAAGCAAATTTTTGTGGTGACAAAACTGTAAGCTACTTGATGATACTCACATAAGCACTCCTGCCAGCGTACTGATTACCAAAACAGAAGTGTAGTGTATATATATACTCGACCCTACACACAGGGCAGGGAGGAGAGGCAGGTACTGAATTTCTCAGTGTAGATGTCACTCAAGTTTGGATTTGAGGAGGCTGCAATCCATGCATAGTACACTGTCATTTTCTCATGTTGATTTGAACACACAATAATCATAGCCATCAGTCGGATTCATGAAAACAACCACAGGCGAGCATTTTTAAGTGGTTTGGAAAAGTGATGTGTCTCATCCAATCCCAGTCGCCTTTATCCCAATCACCTGTGACCTGTTTTGGTACCCTTTTTTATTCCTTAAATGTTTTACTATTTACTTGTGCTTTTTACAATGCTTGTAAATTTCTACATTAAAACATGGATACCAAAAAAACTTGGACAAAAATATGTCTGGGGTTGCATATACATAGTCTCAAAATTGAATCATAGAGTAAAAAAGTTTGGGAATCCCTGGGCTAAGCCGTTCCCCATAAACCCCTTCTGTCTCCCCCAATCATATGTTCACCATCTGTTGTGTATAGCCCTATTTACTGTGTTCCGTATACAGTAATATAATATAGTTATAAAGGAAAGTAGAATTCCATCCAGATAACGTTATTATTATTATAATTGGTTATAATTGTAGGCCTATACGTTGAACAAAGGCTTTATAACAAATGTCCATTTTTCTGCTAAGGTACCCCTTCAAAATGACCTGCAAATCAGGTTTATTAAGAGGAGTAATGTTTTTTGTTTTTTTTTCAAGATGACATTTTTGTATATTTCAAACATATAGTTGTGATATAATTAGGCCTATTCTTTAATGAATACACCAAAATATCACATTACCAGGTTGTCTATAACTTCAATAGTTCGATAATTAGCAGGTAAAATCAACGCTTTGTCCTGTACATCTTGTTTGAAATACTCCATATCCAATGTACAACACGTATTATCTTGCTACTGAATTGTGTATCTAAAATTCTATTAATTATTTTTAATTTAATTTAATTATCAAATAAAGTACAATTAGACAGAGGACATGCAAAATGAAAGCCCATTCTGAGTGTGGGTGGTTTTTTTTTATGTTTTTTTTTTTTTTTTTTTAAGTGGCTAATTCATGTTTTTGGAATGAAAGTCACTGCTTACTTTTTACTTAACTACTTAAAAGCCAAAAAAAGGTCCAAACAAATGTTCTTTTTTATGGAATATTTTAAAGGTGCTCATCAACATTGTAGTCTCAGTTTTATTTCGGATTTCCTCTCACTGGTGGATTGGCGACTGTGTCTTCTGCCCTGTGACAGACTGGTTTTCTGTCCTGGATGTACCATGCCAAAATACAAGACACACTACAACTGTGAATTAGAGAAGTGATTTTACAAAATGAATGAACAACAATGTACTTAAAATAATCTGAGGACTCATAATTTAGTGCCACGTGTCAGTTAGGGTTATTTTTTCATCCAAAATACTTTTTTTTTTGTTTTGCTGATCTGGAAAAACAACCCAGATGGAAATGTTGAAGGTATTATTTCAATAGCAGGCAAATGGAATGAGAAAGCAAGCCATGTCTTTATTACACAAACACAAAACAAATTAAAATTAATAAAGTATATAAAAAACACCTAAGGAATAATAGGATGCAAATAAAACCCATCTCATTACCAATCCACAACATGGATTTCAGCAGACGTGTATATTAATTTCTATTTGAAATTGTGGCTCTGAATTAAAGAAAAGAACTGAGAAAACTAAGCGTGTGGTCTTTCATGATATTTATGTTTCCAGGTTTCAAAGGTTCATACGTTAAATATGAAATTAATGCTTATAAATGGAGGAGATTCATGGAGTTCTTAAATATGTAGGATTCAGTTCTCTTTTAAACTTAGACTATGAAGCGATTTCATACTTTGCAAACCAATTTCACATGTTAACATTTACCTCATTAGTTCAGTTAACCTGTGAGCAGTCTACTGCATATCGTTCATTTGAATGATGTTATAAATTTGTATTACACAATTAGAAACAGCCTACGTTACATCTCATGTTCCATATCATAATAGTTAATCATCAACCACCAAGACCAAGGGTTTATTAGCGTCGATGTGACGAACCATACACAGGGACTGGGTCACGAAAGGGATTAGGCGTCACTTAGAAGTTAGAAAGGGCCTAAGAAAGTAAAAGCTACAGGGCCTAAGTAATGGGCCAGTGGCCCGAGGCTTGTAGTCTGGCCTGGAGTATAATCTGATGTCCAGTAATGCAAAAGCAGCCATTGAGCGTGGTGATCACTCTGCAATGCTGCGGTGGCTGCCATAAGGTCAT
Organism: Hiodon alosoides; assembly: GCA_025775065.1. NCBI lineage: Eukaryota > Metazoa > Chordata > Actinopteri > Hiodontiformes > Hiodontidae > Hiodon > Hiodon alosoides. Next base: position 28,559 of record JAOYSI010021648.1, on the reverse strand, counting down.
TTAGTTAAAGAAACCATAAGATAATTTAGTTAAAGAAACCATAAGATAATTTAGTTAACTCTAGGAGAGGAGTATCTGTTAAGAACAGGTCAAAATGGGGATTGATTCAAATCTAGGAGATTTTTTAAATGGGCAATTTACATTCCCATTTTTCTACCCTCCTATTCTAAAGAGTAGAGTAGGCTACCCCAAGTTGTGTGGGAACAGGTGTCTTTTTACCTTTTGAACTCATTCTTATAATAGTATAAACACCTCAGTTTTTTTTTTTTGCGTAAACAATGCGATTTAGCTTATTCTGAATGAAGAAAATGAATATCACACCAGTTCTTAAAATAGCTTGAAAATGTTTTGTGTTCAGAGATAAACGTGAGGCATATATAGAAATTTTATCATTATCATTAATTTTATACGTTACTATTTTTTTTTCTTTAATATAATTAAATAACACATTTCACTGAAATTGTTTCATGGATCCATTCGGGTATTGCAATAAACCCCCAGAGTAACAAACTGATGAAATACAAATCTCCATGTTATCTGATGATCTGACAAAATCAATTTATCTATGTACAAAATGCATCTACAATGCAAAAGGTTTCCAAAACTTTTTTTGTTGTACAAGACATGTATCTCATGTAATATATATTTCACAAGGTATCATTATTTAATTTTAACAAATAAAAAGCAGACAAAAAAAATATTATGTGAAAAATCCACAATTCCTTCTCATTAACATCACACATAAGTGATTTTGATAGTTTCCATATGTTAAATCAAACTTTAGAGACCATGTAAAGAAAATTTAGCTGCATGATATGTGTTATAACTGAATTAGCATATTGAAAGAGTTTTTTGTTTTATTTATTTTTCAAAACAAGAAATATCTCGAAAAACTGGGTGTCTTTGATTTTTAGCTGGCCAGACCCCCTTGAAACAGTGGTATTCCATCCTGATCATCGGGCCTCTATTTGTATGCGGTACCAACCCATTTCTTCATTAATTGGGTTCGACTAAATTGTTATTTGAAAACTGGCCTCATCTGCTTTGAGGCATTTGTGACCAACATGCTGTAGCTTTGTACAAAGTAGGTAAAATAAATCTTATATGTTCACATATACATTTTCATTTGAACCTTGGGGGACAAATTGGGAAGAAATGGCTGTTAAATAAACTAATCTTTCTTGCAAACCTGTTTTACAGCAAGTAACTTCCAGATCCTGACTCCATTTTCAATTAAAAATGCATCCTGAATGAGAAGAGCTCGGTTGGTACAAAAACCAGCATACACATGAGGGTGCTCCAGGATCAAAATCGAATACCACTGCAATAGGAAGTTTTTTGCAACTGAACCCAAACTACCATTTTCCAAATATCGAATTTGCTTGTTTGGTCATTATACCGGTATGAATCATATGGTAAATGCAATGCAGCTGAAAAAGCCCCCTCCCCAAAAATAATTTGATAATTTACTTATTAATAATTTAATTAAGTCTCTTGTGGCTTACACTTTACTTGGACTGACCAAGGCATAAACACAGCTATAATTGTACAGCAATTGCATGACAGACAATGTGATAATATTAATTCTAAAAAAGTCTCTATTTGGTACGTTTGATCAAAACTTCAAGGCATGTTTTCCCATTCAAAACAAACTGGAAGAGCCAAGAATTGGAATCATGTAGTGTTTTAATAAAGAGTACAGAAATTGAATCATTCTTATTTTTCGTTTAAAATAAAAATTACCTAGAGTACATTGACAAACGTGGCATGGGTAAAAGCCAAACTACCCACCCCCGACACAAAACGAGGAGAAAAAATCCGCCCACTTCGGTTAGTAGGCTACCACTATAGGTAGTTAGATTACATAAATGAAGAATAGTAAAAATAAATAAAAATATCGACGTTTCGCTGATTAACTAGCTATGATGAAACGAAACTAAAAACGAATGAATATTCTCAAGTTTACCTATTGTTTACTTAGCTAGCTAGTCCTATACCACTGTACTGATAATGTGGAGCTCGGTAAGTAAGCACGTTAACTATTGCTTGTTTGAGCAGCAGGCTAGTTTGGTACGCTTGCTTACTTCGTCTACCAATTATCAGATGTTTCTTAGATCAGGTGTGAAAGGTTAGTATGGAACTATAGACAATATATGTGACTGTTAGCAAGAAAGTTAAATTTAATGGCACGTTAATTCGAGATTCCCGTTTGATATTTAGTTAGTTTTGATATAACGTTACGTCAAGCAAAATTTTAAAAACCATTTGTTTTTAAATTATAAAAATTAAGTGCCATTGTTAAAGCTGTTACACAATGGTTGGGGTTACTGGTTTGCTGGAGCCATTTGATATGCATTTCCTGCGTGTTACGAAGCTAGCTCATTAGATAAGTTTTAAAGGAAAGCGTTTGCTAATTTTATATTTAAATACCTTATCGTATGGGGTGGTTTGCTGGCGAGCGATATATCCTAGCAAATTGTGGTGTTTGTACTTTTTACAGGTATAGTAAATACTTGATTTGCTGGGATAATCTCAATTTTTGTATCTAATTTGAATTGAATTGGTAACTTTTGTATAGTGCATAACAATTATTACCGATCACCATATATCTTCACGAAAACATCTCACAAAGGTGTCGCATGTTGTATGCATACATTAAAACATAAATTATCCTTGTGAATGTAGCCTTGTTGAATAATTTGAAGGCCATGATCGCAGTTGAAGTTTATTAGATCGAAACTCTTAATGTTTCTAATCTCTACGCGTTCAAACGCGACAGGATATAGAACAATAGAACAATGTATAAAACAATAAACCGCAGCATTCTCCTAGGAAAGTCGGTAAATTCGCGTTCCTTAAAAGCAATTTCATCCAATGCAAGTTTCTCAGGTCGTTTTTTTGGTGGTTGGGTTGACTTTTCCCACTTTTGTAATGGCTCCTTGATTCCTCAAATAAAAACGATTTGTTTTCTTTTAGGTGATAATGTGGTATTAGGGTTCGGTCACTTTGGTGGATAACCATTTGGCTTTGAAAGCATAGGTTAAGTATGTGTCATTGTGTTAAACCTTTAAGCATCAGTTTGAACTCATGAACTATTCAATTTGATGGCATTATATCCTGCATAAATTAACCTTGCAAGGCCCACTGTAAACGTTCAGCACAGTGCATGCTGAAGAATATGACCACCATCTGCCAATTTCTCTGAATTAACATCTTTTCCTGTTTAACAAAGAAGTGACGAATCAGTTATAAATAGTGACCAAGTTAAAAGCAGATTTGTACTTTACTGACAAATCAATGTTAGACTTTTATAGTTTAAAGAAACTGATTACAAGAATTTGTTCTGCATGTCTGAACTGGATCCGCTGATTTTTTCTTGAGTGAATTTCCTGGACTTGCTAAAGATTAGTGGAACTGCCTCATTCAACCTGCTGTTTTTGGTGAAAACAGATGATAATCTTTCCTTTAGTACTAAAATGGCACTTAGCACCCACAAGCCTGCTCTTAAAATTCTTTCCATTTATATATTTGAAGCACATTAGCCATTGCATAACATGTCCTAGTTTTTTCGTTGTGGAAATAAAATTTAGTCTTTAAAAAAACAGTTAAAACGCACCTAGGGAAAAGGCCTGCTGTTAATTAACTTGCCTTTTAATATCCAGCCCAGAAACCTTATGTGTATCTTTAGGTTTAATCATTTTAAATGTGTGCCCTCACATTGACTTGTGTTTATTTTAAAAAGTTGCGTGATAGGATAAGCTTTTGAGAGGGTTCATTTAATTTCAGTGGCCTAGTGCATCAACGTGATTCGTTTTCTAAACCATGTGCCTTTGGACTGTTATTGTGATCACATGCTTCTTGTTTTGAAACCAAAGAAAACCATCTTGGTCTGTTTAAAGCCTTTTCCCAGCATGTTTTAGTGGCATGGTTGCTGAAGTTGTAGTTTTTTGTAAAATCTGTTATTGACATGCGGCATATCTTATTGGTTAAGCGTACCCTTTCTGCTTTAAAGGCAATATGCTAATCAGCATTTTGATATAGAACTGTAAATGAATTATGTTTATTTTAATAATCAAGGCATGAAAACTGTGGTAGTTGAGTCCATATATTTATATCCACGTTTAAAAGTTTCTTAAGTAAAGCCCGTCTAGGGGCCCTTCACACTGGCAGAAATACTGGTTTGATCAGTCTTGGTATGGCTTATGACCCTGAGGGTTAAAGAAACCCTTTAAACCGGGTCACAGCTATACAGATCTGGTATTCTGCCAGATTCCCAGAAGGTGTGTGGGATTGAGCAAACCGGTCTTGTACGTTGGAAAGAATAGTGTTGGGAAGGTAGCTTGCTTGATGGGTGTACTGTGTTGCTTTTTGGTCACAACTTGGTCACATGGTTGCTGCTTAGGAATGTTTAAATTCTGTTTTAAAGGCTACCAATATAGGAATTTTGTGTACATGTTATCTAGTCTATGCAGTCAATAAGTCAGAACTATACCATGTGGAATTGTCTTGTGGCATAATTTCATAGTCCTTCACTATTTTGATATTACTTGGCTGCTTTGAAACGTAACTGTTTATCGCCATTAAATTAAATGAAAATTAAAGACAATAACATGTTTAAAAGATGAAATGCCCTGTTCTGAATATAAATGGAAATGACCAAGTGTGCAGATTATTTTTTCTCTCCCTTTTCCATTAAAAATCGAGGTTGGGTTGGGGGGAGTACTGTAGATTCTAAAAGCTCTTAGGGGAAGAATAATTGGGATAGCTGAGTGCTGATGTTAGTTACTCTCGAAGGTTATACTCACTTCCTGTCTGAAGTTTTATTGTATATCCTGCACAATTCTCTATTGTTTTAGCAAATAATGCATTGGAATCAAAGGCTTTTGCACTCTGTACCTTTGGGAATTAGTGTCTGAAAATGGAAAAACATAATGCACACTGCCAAAAAAACCAAGCTGGAAAGGGGATCAGAGGCAAACGTTGGAAATGTCAGTAAATGTCTTAGGAAAAAGAATAATAAACCAAATGCTTTTGAGAGTATTGTGTGAAATTTTGTTCTGTTTTTTGTACTTTCCCCCCTAACAATAACAAAGTTTTTTTTCCTGATTACATAACTAACATCTGCGAATTTGAGCTCAACATCCAACAGGCTTGTTAACATTGGCTACTGAACTTTGCCAACAATATTGAATTATGCTGAGCGACCAACTTATTCTGAAACAACATAACTATCCAAAGGTAGCATAGCAACTCTTGGATATATCTATTTCCAAATATTTACTTATGGGAAGCCAGGAGCTTGATACCAAAACAGAATGGACAAATAGCTATCAAATTAACATAACACTCTGCGATCGACCACAGTTTTTAGGTCGCTGACCACAGGTTGTGAGGTTGGTGATGACAGGAAGACCCCGAGAGTTGATGGTGTGCATATGGTGTAAAACGGTCCCAGTTCAGCGCTCTTGGTGGACAGCCAATGTGTTTCTGCAGGAGGCCTTATTCAGTCACCTGGTGGCACTTGTTTCGTGCTGCACAATACACACAATTTGGAACAATTGTTCTTAATCCAGTGCCTTTTGAAAATGTGGACTGAAAACCAGTTTGTTTAGTCGCCGTGAAGCCTTGTATAAGTATGCGAAGAATCCGTGCCTCTTTCGTTGTTCTGCTCCGGTCACTACCTTTTCCTTTGGTTCTGATGGAAGATTGATTAGAAGAGTGTAATGTAATAAACGGATACTTTTTTCAACAAGAGGATAACCTATTGCTTGACTTATCGACATTGTAATGACTTTTTTTGACATGCTATATGCGCAGTATTCCCATACAAATCGATGTTTGGTTTCTTGTGACGCTATATCCTTCTAAGGAGAAGTCCGTGCCCCAGCCAGAGTTGGAAGTGGGTAACCACAGTGGCTTAATCCAGGGCCAGGCTACTATTTAAGCTTTTCATTCATATCTGCACGCAATAGGTTACTTTATACGTATATTGAAGAGCCCCATATTTGCTCTGCTGACTTCTTTGTAGCTTCCTCTGAATTAAATAATAACACTAAATAAAATATACGAGCACCCTTGCAACTTATATTCAACTTGCAGTGAAATTCCTCAATGAATGCACAGCAAGCTAAATGTAAATCTGAAATGCATGCTTTCATATAGATGTACTGACATGAAATTAGAAACCGTTTTGCCCAACTGTAATGGAAATCTTTTCATTCAAAAAGTTTAGTGGAGTTTCAAATAAATGTTTATTACACAAGCTCGGTGTAGCCTATGTGCCCAATCTTTGTTCTCTCTGGCAGAGAATTGAAATTAACTTCGCTGGCAGGTCTACAAATAAAATATGCCACAAAAGGAGCGGTCAGGATTGACCCAAAATTCATGTCGCAAAACAGATACGTAAGACTGCCAATGCCCTACAATTCTTCTTCAGCTCCGTGAGGTTTCCGTGTATCCACCACAGCTTCTGCTTTCCACAAACACAAACCTGCCCGTTCGAATATCTCTGAAAGACAACAGTGTAAATATTGCAGCCATGTGACTTTGTGTGGCTTGTGAAATGGACTACGTGCTCTCAACAGGGGTTCATGGTGTTTATTTTACTGGAGATAATTTAAAAGATGTTCAGTGACTGAAACTTAGGTTTTTTTCTTTATGTATGTTTAAATACTACAATTTTTAAGGAAGGAAAAGGTCGGGAGATATATATTGTGGACACCAGTGTATTTATATGTAATTATTTATATCAGCTTTTGACATGTTAATATGGCCAAGCAACTGTGTTGTTTTTCAGATAATGAGGAATGTAACATTGTTTCTGAAAGGAACTAATGATTATCTTACAAATGTAATGAGTTGACTGGAAGACTTGTCAGTAGTTTGTCTCCAAATTTGATTTATTTTAACTGCTTGGAAAATATAATTGTTTAATAATTTAGTAATTGTGAAGTTTGGAAGTTGGCTCCATGTGTTCCTGTGGGTGTTTCCCTAGTGTTCCGGTTTCCTTCCACTGTCCCAAGGCTTTCTGTGGGTGGCTGTGTCTCGATGTCTCCAGTCCTAGGTGTACCCACATAGTGTGTGTGCAGTGTGCCAAGACCCTGAATTGGATAAGCGGGCACCCAAAATGAATGAATCTAGATTTAATAATATTTTATTCTATAATCAATAGTCTAGCCATATATGAAGTCATGCGACCTTAATATCATTAAGATGCATTTCTTATATGAATTAGTTTAACAGGCCTTCTTATTTAGTATTTTCATCTATGCAACACGGGGCTAAAGCTTTCCCCATGTGCTCTTAAAGGAGGGAAGAAGACTTGTTTCTCTTAGTGCTGTGACTAGTGGGAGTGGCTCAGCCTTTGAGCCAGTCAGGCTGAAAAGCGAGAATTGAAAAGTAGGCGAGCTGCAAGGCGACGGCACCAGGGCCACAGTCTTCTGCTGGTGTCACTAAATGTCAGTTTACTGCTGGTGTCAGTTCTCATTTGCTGGGAAAAAAGGTAAGCTTTGGAACCCGGTTACCTTGGAGTCCCCACGCCTTCTCTCCAAAGTCACACTGGTAAGTTTTGTTGGGGTTCTCATATGTTGCTTTTATTCGGAAAATAACGAATGACTGAACTGTGAGCTTGGTATAAGTTGAATGAATTAACTGGAAACATATTTGTCATACCTGGTTTCCTGGTTCTATAGGACCCATACACCAGCTTGTGTACACTGGAATGGGAACTTTATCTCTTCATGCTTGTGCAATGAAGGTTGGGAAAGTTGGTTCATTGCCACGTTGGCAGTCCCTCGTCTATTTAGTTTTTTTCGTTCTGACATTTTTGTTATTCCTTTTACTTCATGTTCCCTGGGTGGTATTTTAAGCTTGTGGTGTATGAAGGCTGAAAAGGCTTTTGGAGAGTCCAGAAATGGAAAATGACCATATGCAGAAATGAGCACATTGATTAGAGTGATTCATAATGCCCAAACGGTTTGCTTGTGAGGATGTGATTTGCTGATGTTAAAGATTGTGTTGTCCTAATATAGTACCTAATATATTTTTGTTCTCACAATTGATTGAAGGAATACTAATTGTCTGAAGTCCCTTAATTAATTTTCAGCCATGCTACTGGTATCTGAGACTTGTTTCCAGCTGAATTTTGCTATTGTGTGTGTGTGTGTGTGTGTGTGTGTGTATATATATATATATATATATATATGTGTATATGTATATGTGTATGTGTATGTATGTGTGTATATATATATATGTGTATATGTATATATATATATGTATATAATTTCACAGTAAAGATTTTTATGACTCATGGTTAAAAATAGGTGTTTTCAGTATACACTTTTTGGGATTGTAGGCAAGGCTTTAATTAATAGTTTCTTAGCTAAATTTGTTTACTGAAATACCGGTGTTAAATGTAAAAATGGTTGGGTAACTCTTGTTTCACTTTTAGAAATCGCTGAATTTTAAATTAAAGCACATTGCCGTTGCCTGTATTTCTTCGTTTTCATCGAGTGGGATGAGGCACGATCACTATATGAACGTAAGGTATGCCCAACTACACTGCCGTTGTTGGAGAGGAGCCTTGTGGACCACCGTAGAAAATGCTGTAGCGTGTCTCCCACTTTTGTTTGACTTTTCTCCAAGCTACACTCCTTGAGTGTTGAGAGTGTAGGCTTAACTCCCCAGATTTGTTTACCCCCAGGCCTCTCGCGCCCGACATCTGGGTCTTCACTCCACATGTCTCAGTGTGTGGACTGTGGAAAAGCTGGGCGAACCAAACACCTTTAAATGCTATGTTGATTCCTTCTTCCAGCTATGAGTTGTAATTCCATCTGCAAGAGATCAGGCTAGAGTCTCAGCATGTTAAACGTGAAATGGAATGCAGCCTTTGCAAAACCTGTATGACTAATCATTGTTATCATGCAAATGCAAATACAAGTTTCCAATAAAGTTGGTTTTATCTGTTGTCATATGATTTAAGAGTGGCAGGCCAAAGGTCCACTTTACATAGTTGACTGGAGGTTTGATAACTATTAACAGACTGAAGTGCTTGGACTTATTCCTGGACTGTGTCAGGGATGGGCGATGGATGGCCACCTTGCCGCCACTGTTATTTTTTTGAGATATGGCTGAAAGTTTTAGTATCCCCTTCAAGTTGTGGCTGAGCAGGGTCTAGATAGCAGTGAACAGTTAAGATGATTTATCTGCGCCATAACAGTCTTAACTCTGGTATGTTTGCAGCAGTTCACATTCAGCCCGCTGTTGAACCTTTACCCCTTCAGTATTAGCTTCACCAAGACACACCTAGCAAGTGCATGGCCTTGTAAGCACTGTGCTTACAATTTAAGACGTTTGGGAGTCACAAAGGCACCTTGGGATATTAATCACACAGCTATGAGACGGTGAGAAATGTAAGCCGGCAGGCAACCCAACAGACACCAACCCTGTACCTCTGTGGTGAGGTTAACTTCTTCATACCTTGTGCTTATAATGATCTCATTTGTGCGTTGTTCTGGGGCTTCAGCACTGCGTGACATACTGCGTCTTCTGCCAAGGCTGTGGGATCCAGTGCTTTGCTGGTGGCCTGCAGACGCAAGCGAAGATACGCGCATATACAGACATGCACAAGATCTAAAGATAATGTAAATTAAATGAAAGTGGATCGTTTGAATGCTTCATGTCCACCTTAGACGAGTTATATTACCTCTGCCGTGTACCATATTAAATACCAGACCTTGTCAACTTGCAAAATGCATTAAATCTTTAGGCGAGTGATCGAGTTCCAAATACACATGCAGTTTATTTAATCACAAACTAAGCAAGATGAGATTTTGTGTGGGAAAAGACCTTATTATAGTTATTCTGACCTAAGTCTTTGTAATTCTCTCCAAGACTATTTGGGATCCTGCGTCTGGAGACTCTTTAAACTCTGACTAAAAACAAGTTTAACCGATGTCTCTGAAATGAGCCTACTATCCCATTTAACCTCTCTGGGTTTTCTGTGTTAATTCTTGTGTGTGGGGGTGCTGTTGAATTCAAAAGGGAAACCGTTTTGAACTTTGTACCTTAACCTGTAGACGTATACATTTTTTTGTCTGACTTGTGTAACAGGTGTTGTTATCAGGAGTTTCACTAACTGTGTATGTTCACAAGTATCATGTACAACGCCCCCTTCTCGAAAATAGATTGCTCCTAGAAACGGTAACTCATGTGGCTCGCTATGTAAAGCAGGCTGACGGAGGCATTCGGCTACTGTTAGGTTGAAAAAATATTGCCTGGTTCCAGTTCCTGTTGAGTCAGGATTGTGTTGATGCGGCATGAGTCCACCGACCCATCCTGCCTGATGTCAGTGGTACAGGCTGGTGGCGGTGGTGTAACGGTGTAGGGAATGTTTTCCTGGTACATGTTAGGTCTCTTGGTGCCAATCCAGCAAGGTTTAAATGCCACAGCGTGTCTGAACGTTCTTGCTGACCAGGTGCATCCCTTCATGGCTACAGTTTACCCTTGGAAGCACATATTGTCTCAGAACGGTTCTAGGAACGTGACAGCATGTTCATGGAGTAGTCCATGGAGCATCTTTGGGATGAGACTGAATAGGCTGTTGGCAACATGAATGTACCACCATCCAATCTGAAGTGACTGTGAGATGCCATCGCGTCAGTATGAACCATGCCCAAAGAATGAACTGGCCACTGGGTGTAAGCATTGAATCTTGTCATTCACTTATCTAAAGTAACGAAACATTTCAGTACATCAGTTTGCCACATGTTTGCCTTTGTCACATTTTTATTTTTATATATTTGAATACAGCACTGTGTTGGGTGTGCGTGGATGTTTTAAGTGCAGAGAGGTCCGAGGTTGGCATCGATGGTTTACCAGTCAGGATTTCTTGTTTTGGGAACGACTTTGTGTGTTGTGGGATACTTTAATTGATGCCCCAAGACATGTCATCACATCCTCTATCAGATTTTAAAAAAAGGTCAAATAAATATTTATGTAAGCTACAATGAGCAAGCGCTTTCATGGCTGTCTTTTTGCAACCTGCAATCAGCAGTGTCCTTGTTCCATGTTGACAATAGGCAGTAAACCTTGACATGTATAAACTGCTATAATGGAATACATAATTAAATTGTGTATATTATTTTATTGCTAATTTGGCTATGTTGAGCTAGTGGTAAGGCTGGTTTCCGAGTGACGCGTTAGTGTAGGCGTCATGGCTCACGCAAGAACTTTAACCTGAAAAAATCCTGGTCGTGAAGCTCAGTCTACAGTATTGCGAGGGCCTTTTATTTTAAACTGAGCTCCTCTTGATGCTATACATGTGGTGTTCTATTGCCAGATTAGTTTCACCTGTTACCGCAAAATGTACTAAACCATTCCTCACTGTTTTCTTTCTCTGTAGGGGAAAAAGGATCCGTGAAATTCTACTAAATAGTCGAAGGAATACCCTGAGTATCGAGCGCCACATGGAGGAGCACAAGAACGGGCACGCTAATGGCACCGTCGTCGGTAGGCCAAAGTGGACCAACCCTGATTTTCTAATCTCCATGCCTGACTCAAAGAGCTTACCCTTGCCACTGGAGTGGGACAAGACTGCCGTAGCCTTCTTCTACGCCTTGTGCTGCTTTTTCTTGACCTCCGTCATGATCTCTGTCGTCCACGAACGCGTACCACCTAAGGATGTAGACCCGCCCTTGCCCGACAAATTCTTTGACATATTTGATAGAAGGGAGTGGGCATTCTCCATATGTGAGATCAATGGCATGTTTTTGGTCGTACTGTGGGCACTACAGTGGGCATTCTTAAAACACAAGTGAGTAACCAATTTTGCATCCAAAAACAAGAGCTCTTCTGATTGCTTTATTACTGAAGAGTGTTAAATATTTATTGTATGGTGAATTCTGTTTGTGGATATAAGTAATATGTGTTTGTGAATGAGCTGCACAACTTTCCCTTCAGATCCATCATTGCTAGGCGGTTCTTCTTCATCGTGGGAACTCTCTACCTGTACAGGTGTATTACCATGTACGTCACCACTCTACCAGTACCAGGGATGCACTTCAAGTGTTCTTCAAAGGTATATCCTCAGTCTCACTTTGATGGTAAATGGCTTTGGAAATTAATTTAAATAAAACCTAAGAAGCTGACTTTCCGTGAAGCCTGTCTGAAGTATTATAATAAGCTGAAAACCTTTCACAGCAACGTTACGTTGTAGTGGGCTAACATTCTGTTTTGACAATTTAATCCTCAGTGTAGGCCTAGATCAGAGCCGCAGGTCTAAAATATAGACCATATTCTATATATATATATATATATATATAATCACACACACACATACAGTACTGTGCAAAAGTCTTAGGCACGTGTAAAATAGAATTCTGTAAAGTGAAGATGCTTTCGAAAAATTAATGAAATGCTAAGTTAAAAAAAAAATTAAAATTAAAAACAAACACCAAAAAATAAAATAAAATAGGAGGGAATATTTGTTGAGACCACCCGTTGCCTTTAAAACTGCTTTAATTCTTATAGGTACACTGTTGTACTTCTACAGACTTTGGCTGTCTGCCTTGCTTCTGTCTGTCCAGGTAATCAGACGTGTTGATGTTGAGATCAGGGCTCTGTGGAGACCATACCATCTGTGGAAGAATTCCTTGTTCTTCTTTCAGAAAATGCATGCTTGGACATCTTTAAAAAAAAAAAAAAAAAAAAAAACTGACAAAAAATAAATTTGAAAGACTACATTGTACATGTAAAAAAGGTAGGGTGCCTAAGACTTTTACACACACATATTTTTGATATATATATATATATAATATATTTAAAAAACCGAATCGCTGTGCCCTTTAAGAAGCAATTTGTTTGCTACATTTCGCTGTTTTCGAAATGCCAGAGGCTCGGCCCTAAGATTTCTGAATGGAAATAATGCTGATAGTCCTTCAGTGCACTGCAGGCAGTCTTGCCAAAAGCAGAGAAAGCTGGTTGTCCATGGAGAAAACAGCTGAGGGTTCTCACTTTCGTCAGATTCTGTACTCCGTTTCCTGTTTATAGCGCAAATAAACTGTCAAACATCTCCAGCCCAGAATCCCCCATGATAAATTGGTTGGCTTACTTACGCTGTCCTTTAGCTATGCCTGCATAAGATGTGACGATGTATCTTACCTTTAGTCTCTTGGTCTATCTGAGGAGTTTTGTTGTTCCAGCTGTCTGGGGACTGGGAATCCCAGATGCGCAGAGTGCTGAAGATGTTTGCAGGAGGAGGCCTTTCCATCACAGGCGCTCACCACATGTGTGGGGACTACCTGTACAGTGGACACACCGTCATGCTAACGCTCACCTATCTCTTCATTAAAGAGTGTAGGTATCCCCCTTTTATGTTGTCGTTTTAGCCAATTGCACTGTTCTGTAGCAGTGCTGAAAAGTTCAGATCATGCACAGATTTGCTCATTTGGGAAGCGGTGGTTTTGGGCATTTCACATTGATTATCAGCTCAAGGAAAATGACCGCAGCAAAAGCATTTCCTTTGCCTTAACTCAGATATTCAGTACTGTGCAAAGGTCTTAGGCACCCTAGCTTTTTTTACACAAATGTAGTCTTTCAAATTTATTTTTTGTCAGTAGAATTTTTTTTTCATTTCTGAAAGAACAACTAGGAAATTTTGCCACAGATGATGTGGTCTTCGCAGAGACCTGATCTCAACATCATCGAGGCTGTCTGTGATATCCTGGACAGACAGAAGCAAGGCAGACAGCCAAAGTCTGCAGAAGTACTGTGGCAAGTTCTCCAAGATGTTCGGAACAATCTACCTGGCGATTGTCTAATAAAACTGCTCAACAGTGTACCTATAAGAATTGATGCAGTTTTAAAGGGAAAGGGTGGTCAGAACAAATATTCCCTCCCTTTTTTGGGGGGGGGTGTTTGTTTTTAATTCTTTTGTTTATTTTCCTTTATAGTATTTATTTTACGTTTAGATACTTTTAATTTAATTATTTTTGAAAGCATTTTCGCTTTACATATATATATATATATTTTTACAAGTGCCTAAGACTTTTGGACAGGACTGTATATTGGGTCACTAGCGACACCTAGTGGAAATTTTGTTTGTTCTTCTGAAATATTCCATTGGACCCCATGCAAAATTGCATGCTAGAGGATATGCACAATTTTGACCAATTTTGCGATCACACTTTAATGTCGTCAAGCTGTGTGTTTCCTAGATTCTTCGGAAAAGTTTCTATGGTACCACCGGTTTTGCTGGACACTCAGTGCTGTGGGGATTTTCTGCATTCTGCTTGCTCATGACCACTACACTGTGGATGTAGTGGTCGCGTACTATGTTACAACACGACTGTTCTGGTGGTACCACACCATGGCCAACCAGCTAGTAAGTAGCTAGCCCTGTCCCTCAGTGTTGTTATTTAGGGGGTAGCTGGGTCATTTATTTTCATTTGTGACTTTAGCTAAATATTTCTAAATTGTCGTTTTTGTAGCACTATTCCATCAATTATTTCATCTGGTAATATTCACTCGTGACTTCTGACTGTTCAATGTCATAATAAAATAATGGATATTCTTCATGTTTTATCGTTTAGGAGTTAAAAGAAAACCCTCAGGGCAGCCATATCTCACGGGTCTGGTGGTACAGACTTTTTCAGTATTTTGAACGTAATGTTCGGAGAACCGTCCCAGTCTGCTTTCAGCTGCCTTTACCGTGGGAGACGCTACCATGGCCTCGGTGGAAAGGCAACCGAACGGACATGCTGTGATCCTGTACATTTGACAGACGGTGAGAAGCAGCATGAAGCTCTGTGATTATTACACAAGATGCCATTGATAAGTGGATTATCCCTTTCCTTTTATAAATGCCAGCGGAATTGGTTGGCACTACGACTAACTTTGCAGAGCGTTTCATTTTTGGGACTTATCAAAGGAATTGGGTGTTCTTGGCCTTGAGCAAGCGTTTCTGGTAGTTCTCCTCAAAATGGTCTGGAAACATATTGCTTCCAATAATTGAACAGTTTCCCAAAAGTTATATTATTTATAAATTGTTAGAAGAACAAATTTTAAAAAGTAATTGTCTGAGGATGAAGGAAGGTGTTTGTGAGCTTTTTTTGTTTGTTTTCCTCTCTTCTCACTATCCGCACTAAATGTCAAAGTATTTGGCTGGTTTATTCTGCTAACTTTTAATGTCTGGGGGGGGGGGACCCCCAAAATATATACACCTACGGAAAAAAACGAAGCACTAAGAATCTGAAGTCTGATTGGGCGTTTTTCAATGATTCTATAGTGTTACTGTAAAATCTGTCCTGAATATGTGCTTAACATTATCAAAAAAGTCTTCAGTTGGCAAAAAGCCAAGCCAAAAAAATAAATTACACGTAATTATGAACGTGTTGCGTTGGTTTTGTCTTTCCCAATTGTGTGCAACAAACTATTTTTAAAATGTTGTAATAGCCAGTTTTCTGTCAGCTCTCTAATGCTTCCTAGCCACCCGAGTGCCAGTCCTTAGAAAGATATCTGTAGTTTTCACTTCTTATTACTCTCCCTAAAGATGTGTGTTTGTGCATTTCCACCACATTCACAACCAGTAGTGTTGATGGCTCCCTGCTGACACATGGGCTTTCATAGCATTGCACTGAGATGTTTAATTAGAAGTGAATCACACCCAAGTTGAACTGAGCTAAAAGCAGAACAGCTTTTAAAGTTATCAAATTTCACTTGGCTTCTGTTTTTTTTGTTCTGTGGTTGTTGTCCAATAAAATATAAAATCTTTGTGACTTTTTTCAATATGGCCTGTATGAGTTTGGATGGGTACATTAAATTCACTCGAATGGAGATCTTGACACGGTTTGCTTCACAGAGTGTGTTGGAGAATTGTCCTGATTAGCCATGACTTTAATTCCCTGTCTGGGTTTCCAAAGAGTTTTTTGCTGTGAACTATTATTAGCTACTAATTTTATAAGTAGCTAGATACAGTTGTGATATTTTTATTGAATTGAGAAAGGTATTTATTTTTTTATAATGTTAACTAAAGGAAATGTATACAGAATTTATCTCAGAATTGCCTTATGGGAATGAGCTACCCATTGGATGATGTATGCCATTAAACTGGAATATAAATATTGTCCTTTTAAGATGACCACATCCGAAATTAATAAAAATACACCTTTTCTTATAGTTACTTTTTTGTGGAACGTTTAAATATACTTTCTGATAGGAAGGCTGCCAGTGGGAATTTTATAACAGAGTGTTTGTAGATAATGTAGTCTTTGCTTTCTTTAGTTTACCTTTTATTGCTTTAAGTTGTAATTAAAATGACTAGCTATTTTAAGGGGAAGCAGTCTGAAAATTTGTACTCAGTTATAACTTAGGTGTAATACACACACAAGTCTTCTGTTTGATTAATTAATTGTGCACTTAAAAATGCATTAAATTTATAGAATCACCTGAATGAACAAATTTTACCACTTTGTCCACAATGTGTGCAGTGGCTGAAATATCCTTTTGATTATCTTCTGGGAAATGTATGAATAACCCTGACCAATTTTATAAAGATTAATGGGGCAGGTTAGAATGCTTGATTTGTACTGTTTTTTTGTTTGTAAGGGAAAAAGCTTTCATCAGATCCTCCAGGATCATCATGTGTGATATAGAGTCTAATCAGAGATTTTTTGGTGAAACCAAATTGTATTCTTGAGCAAGGTACTAAACCTAAATTGCTTCAGTAAATATGTACAGCTATACATGTGGATGAATGTAAAGATTCTAAATGGTGTAATTCGCTTTAGATAAGTGTCTGCTAAACATCTACATTTTAAGTGTTTGTATTTAGTTCTGCTATGTAGCAGGTATAGTGGCCTTGTAGAGTTCATTCCTTTAATGTCAATGGCCATTTCATTTCAGGTTCCTTCCTTGTTTGTATTCCTTTAACTTGGTGTATCTTTTTGATTGTAATAGATTTATTTATAATGATGTTATAGGCACTGCAACTCTCGGTAGGCAAAGCAATATAGGGAATTGAATTAATGTCATTATTGTGACATGTCATTAAAGTTGATTTTTTAAAATAACCCTTCTTAAAGAGACCTGTACTACAGAAGAAAATCAGAAGCACAAATACCTTTACTATGTCGTTCTTTGCAATTAACAGAATCAGTTAAGTCACCGATATTTTATATTTGGTTGTGCTGAATAGATGACCGTTAAGTTTAATTGCTCTGACATTTTTGCTTTACTGTAGAACCTTGTTACATTTTACCCATATATACTTCCACTTGGTTTTCTTTTAATGGAGGGATATCCCTGTCAATATGAATGTGTATAAAAAATTAGGGTTCAAGAAGCAATGCTAAAACCCCTATTGCAAATGGAGATTATGCTATCTCAATCAAATGGTAATAATGTAATGTAATCATATAATCAATATGTGTGATCTGCGATCCTTGTTAGTACACATAGTTGCAGGAGTTACAAACTATTGACAAAAATGTAGTACCTCTGTGAAAAAACCAGGGTTGGGGACCATTATCCAAGTTATCCAAGTGATTTTCAGTATTAACACATACTCTGCAGTTCCAATTCTGAAATAAATAAATCAGAAATTGACCGCAACCCTGCAAGCAACTGTGGTTTAAGTGTAACTGCCTGCATTTTCACAAAATAAACAACTGCACATATTACAATAAAACCATAGGTAATATGCTTATGCAGTAGTAAAGTAAAGCATGCATTCTAAACACATCAAAGCAGTAAATTACATTTGCATTAGATCACCAGTAACCTGTCTTTATAAGGAGAGACTAAAATGTATGGGGAAAACATTTATTTACAGCTCAAGTGTAATTGCACACACACAATTCCCAGTACAGTTGCATGCATTCAATTTATAATTTTGTTTTTCTTAACATTTTGAAAACTTTGCGGTTCCTACAAATGCTACACGGGGTTTTCGCTTGCGATCTTCAGATCTACTCCCCTATCTCCACCCATATGTGATAGTCCTTTTTGTAGGGATGAAAACCCTGCATAGTCTGCACCCAAAAATATATTCCTAAATTTCAATCCTGGAAAATGTCACGTTCTCTATTGCATTATGATGGTTTCGATTTGGTAGCCATAAAAATGTGATTGATGAAAACTAAAAGTACTGATTTAGATCCAAACTCCAAACCCACAGAAGAGCCACATTGACTCCCTGCCCAATGGTGTGGCAGCTCAACTGGATCATATTGGAAAATTATGATTCAGATTCAAAATGACCTTTTAATGCGATTGAATATAAAGTCAATAAAGCAATTTTTTGAGCATTCTGACCTTTTAAAATTGGTGATTGCACGACCACACACACACAAAACTGGCGGTTTTATACAATATCTCTAGTTAGATGACAGAGTTGTGAACATCTTTAGAATATTAGCACCAGTGTGCAAGTTCTCCAAAAATGATGGGAGTGTTGAAACAGAGCATCATCGAATCAAACACATCCCTGATGCAACTCTGAAAACATCATGAGAAAACCTACCCAAAACATCCATCCAACACAGTATGGTGCCGAAATCAGATTTTCAAACTCACCTTCAGAATACAGACATAGTATGCTGAATATTCTGCATGTTTTATTAAAATGTAACGTTTAAATGTTACATATAAAGGCAGACATTCAGACAGAGGGGGAGACACGGAGTAAACATGAATAAAACCATAGTTGAGATTCTCCAAAAGAAAGCCAGACCACAGGGAAACCAGTACCACTTTACCTGACCATCAATGCCTCAGGGAGCTTTAACCTGGCAGCATATACATTAAAGGAGAAGGCATCGCGGGGCTTTTATGCAATAAAGAGCCGGCTCTACAAATCCTCCTGAAAATCCGTGCGGGTATTTACGATGCTTTAATGCTTGTTGTGCTTTGCCGGTCACAGTGGAGTGATTTTAAATGTTCATGTTATATTTCCATATTTTCTTAGACCCTATGTAATCCATTTTTTTACAGTGGGTGATGGTAACAAGATATTTACAAATTCTATGTTCTATGAACCCGAGGTGTTGTCACAGCAGCCACTGAGCTACAAGCAGCACAAATACGTGAGCATAACGACATTTAAGTACTACCACTCTGCTCACCGTTTTGAAATGGCTAGTTATTTTACACTTACTTACTTGCCATACTGTAAGCTGGTTAAAAAAAAAAAACCCCGTTGTTTTTTTTAGTTGTGTTAATTTGAGCTGTGTTCATATTGGGGTACACAAGAAACGACATGTTGAAATGTGTACGTCTTCATAATTCATTCTGAAATCCAAACCCCCCCCTTCTGCAGAGTAATGGTAGCTTTTAGTACCGTTTACATTTTAGTACCGCAATTTTCCAAAGCAAAAACAAATATATGGGGGTTGTTGAAAATAGCTGCATATGTTACTAGCCTGCCATTATCGACAAACGTAGACCATAGGCGATTTTTGGTCACTTTGGATGGACACGCCTAAATACTTAGAGCAATTCTTCTTTAATGTTCTTTCAAATAGTGACAGTATTTCTAATGACATTGTAATCTAATCTATACATTAATTGCACAAGTGTCTTCAAATCTTCATGTTAGTAGTACATAGTTCTTCAGACAAAAAACTTCCAACAGTAGTACAAAGTTGTTGTTTTTTTGCATTTTTAATATAGGTTAAACGTGAGATTAACTTACAAAACAGTAACCCAAACTTACTCCATAATTAAGTCTTTCAATGCAAAGGGCTCATCTCAGATAAGTCTCCTCAGCCAACTGGTCCTGAGCCTCAGAGAACCGGCTCTGCAGAGATTAATACACTGAAACATCAGTCAATAGCAGCAGCAAACTTGGAAGCTAAAGGAGTTCCCATATTTCAATTTCTACCTTATACATTAAGCCAACAAGCCAATTCCCATTGATACACACTTACGCTTGATACCCAGAAAATTCTATTATCTTCATCACCCTACAAAACCGATGAGGGAATGAGTAGGCATTACTGAAAATAACTGACTTGACTTTTCTTCGCCGTCTCCATGTAAGATCTAGGTGAGCAGTTATTCATCTTTCAATTACGTTTCGTAGCAATAGAAATTCATTAATTTTAGTGCCCACTGTAGTAAACAGGAAGACTTGTGTAACAAATACACAAATTCTGCAAAATTGGTTCACCAACTGTTCCCAGAGCACCCAGATATATTCAGTGTCAAACTCTAGAACTAAACATACACATACACACATTTATATATATATATATATATAAACATTTACAAATGACGTTTCCAATTTGGATTCCAAACTTACTGCGAGCCAACTGCTCAGTATATCAATGTAGATTAGTTAGAAGTGATTATCCTGCAACTGGCTGATTTTAAATGACCAAAATATACTCTACACGATAAACCCCTAGTAGGACTAGGCTACCTTATGGAATGTATTTGTATTAGGATAGCTACCCTCTCAGCCTGACAACCCAAACAATTTGCTTAAATCTTTTTCTAATTTTTGGAGCGATGTTCATCAGCACGTGAAGAATGCCAGATCTGAAAGCAACGTCAACTGGGAACCATACAAAACGATTTCCCCTCGCATTCGGGGGCATGGCATGCAACAAAGGTCTTGCGCTCGATTTTATTCGTTCGATAACAAAGAAAGCAGTTCGTATGCTTCTTAGTGAAGTAAGGTAGATGTATCGTATGGAACGATGAGTTAGGGGGACTTTTGCCTGGTAGGTCGAATAGAGGTACGTTTGCATCTACATCCATTCCCGCTAGCTGCCGGCAGAGATTTTCTCTAAAAGTAAGATCAGAATAGTTTCTGTCGTTCTTTCCGCCCCACTCCTGGAATATAAGGAAACTGTTGGTGATCGCTATGTCAATGAACTGGAAAAACAAAGTTTTCCAACATTTGGTGGATTTTAAGAGAAGATGGCAAGTACCTATTCTCTGGTCATATTCATCAACGCCGCCAACGTGCCGATTATATTCATGGATGGTGGTAGGCTGGCGCACTTCTGCTCGAGTCCAACAGCCCTCGGTTTTAATGAGCCTTTCTACTCTAGTCGATTCGTTGGCATTATGAAATGACGACAAGCAAGTAACGACTCGAGTATCCCTCCATTGAATTGCTAAAACGTTCCCTTCCTCGATACGACACCATCGCATATCTCCACGGTTGCTACGACGCGCCCATTGTTTGCAGTCCCTCAGAATAGAAGGGAAGTTTAAACGATTGGTACTAGATGTGCCACAAGAATTACAACCAATTTTCTTCAATTCCATAAGCAAATCCGGTGACGTGTAAAATTTGTCCAACCATACATTATAACCTTGATGGACAAGTGGCTGGACCAATTCCAAGACGACCTTTTTTGATAAGTCAACGACCCTACCACCAGGACTACCTGTGTAAATAGTAAAATCTAATATATAACCATTGTCTGAAGCTGCTAGAACCCATAATTTGAACCCCCACCGATATGGTTTATCTTTTACGAACTGTTTAAACCCTGAAGTATTGTACTTAGCCCTAACCATACGTTCATCAACACTCACATTTCGGCTAGGCTGATAAAGGTTAATACACGTGGATTTTATGTGAGCAAGGAGGTAGCGTAGTTGGTGTAACCTATCTCTGTTATCCTCAGTGTTAGGATCGACAAGATGCAGTGCAGCCATTATGGCATTGAATCGATCACGTGTCATAAACGTTTTAGCCCGTGATGCAAAGAAGCACTGCTCCAGTACCTATTAACATCAGGTAAATGTACAACGCCCATATAAATAATGAGCCCAATAAAACGTTTGAACTCCTCAGGAGAAACTTCGGTCCAACCACCTTCACTATTAGCAAAGCTACGTTTGCCCCCCGCTAAAATCAATCCCTGGTCATTTGTAAATTTACAGATATCAGCTATGATAACTTCTGTGGAAAAAAAGGAGGAAAAACTCCATTTCACGACTTAACTTAGCTGTGGTGGATCGAAGAACACGGGTCACAGTAGGGAGGTCAACTCCTACAGGACGACTAGGTCTAAAAGGCAGCGGTCTCACTGCATCGTGATCTCGGTCGTCATATGTGAAGAAATTTGGCTTTGAGTCACTTTTGGAGCCTGTGGTGTGGGCATGTTTATAGCCATTGGATGTAGACCGTTTTGGTGACCGGCAATCTGGTGCCTTTCGACGGAGTTTGGTGGCCGTTTCTGTGGAAGCCATACTATAAAAGAAAAGACCATTCTGAATACATATACGCCATTTTGAATATGCAAACAATAATATAATAATGGAAAACAATGAATTTCCTTACTTGACAGTGGAAGGGCTGGGCCGGGGCTTATCTGTAAAAGATTCATCCACCTCTTCAATATCTTCTATCAACAGTTCCTCATTCAGTTGGTCCTCCTCCAGCGGATCTAATCCCTCGTTGTCCTCAGGGAAAAGAGTGTCGTCCTGAAGTTCAATTGTTTTTCTGGCGGTCTTCGGGTTTTCCATTACTTCCTTATAATTTCTTCGGGACAAAAACTGCCAGATTGTTTCGTTCCAGAAAAACAAACGACAAACCAGTATAGCTAATATATAGTGACTGTTATTCCTTGGTTTGGCGCAAGGAGAAAGGCACTATCGGATACTCTCACGACTTTTATTGAATCCCAAACCGGAAGTCTTAGTGTTGTTATTTATTCACTAAAGTACTGGGCTCAAATTTTGGCGCCTACAGACTAATGACGCGCTTCCTTTTCCGAAAGATCTCACAGCTAAATCTAGCCGCGGGTAAACCGAAAAGTTTGTAGGTGCCTGGTGAATAAAGGCCGGTTAACTAAGACTTCCATAACTGTATTCAAATGTGCAGTTTCTGATTATACATATCAAAATGCATCGCATTTTCGTAATACCTTTGCGCGTGAAAGAACGATCGCTCACAAGAAGAGCATCAGGTGACAAACAGGATTTTTGAGAATGATAACAGTACAGTACACATTTAATTAAATATATTTAATAAAAATAACATGAACAGTTTATTTTAAAATACTGACTTATGTTGTAGAATTTTTTCCTAATTTGTTAGTTTGTTTACCTTTAACGTTTTTTCGCGTTTTTCGGAAGTGCTACTACTCTGCTTGGTTCAAGCAAGGAGTCAAACACCAATTAACAGGAAATATTGCTCTTTATTTCGCACATGCGCTTACGACTACCTTAACAAAGGCAGAACATGCAGTAGACAGAACTGACTACACACAGGAAAACACAGAAAGTGCTCACACGAACAAGCAAACCAGCCCACGGTGAGGGAACTAAATCATAACCGCAAAGACATTAGACGATACAGTTAACTAAACTAAACTACCACACATCAACAGAACGTGAAACAGGAAACATCGAACACATTATTTACATAATTTACAGTTCGGGAGCCAGGCTTCCCAGCAGCCCCCTCGGGGATGGTTAAAGACCATTGGCGCTGCTTTCCATCCCTGTTACAATATTTTTATGTATATATGATTTGTACTGCTCTTGTGAATAGGGGGGGGTTGTCTCCTTCGCGACTAAGCCAGAGAAGAGAAAGGCCACATGTAATGTATATAAATGATACCAGGGTTAAATGGGATCCTGCTGATTCACAAAGCCTTGGTCACTAATCAATGCATAGGGATTTAGTAAAACCTGGTAATGAAAAGTAAAATGTGATTTTGGTGATTATTTATTTAATTGACCGTAAATAATTATTTATTGATTCAATGTGACTGTATGTACTGTGTGTAAACTCCTCTAGATTTGTACTACCGTAATACAACAATGAAAATGGCTCTCTTCCCTGTCTGCATTTTACCTTGACTTACTAGAAAATCATTAATTTGTTAACTTAAGTCCACTATAGCCCTGATGCACAACACACACAAGTTGAGATCTTTATTGTCAGTGCAATACTTGTACCACTACTAAAGGCTTTCAGGAGAGTTAAGTCTCCCCGTCTCTTGCATAATAGTTTGCCTATTTTATTACTATGTACGTAAGTATATGCTTCTTTTTTTATAAGCAATTTCCCAGTTACATGGCATCTGTGGAAGATAAGTTTTGTAAAGCAAAGTATATGCTATGTGTATTCAGGTAATAACGAGTCATAAATTTCAAATGTAACCAGACTAATGCACTTTAAATAAAGACCACAGAAGATAGGAATGTTAGATTAGATAAGAGCATAGCTGCACCCACTTGATATACCGAGGGGTGCCATGTAGTCAATTATTTTTAGTGACATTTAAGGGAGAGGTATAAATAATGGGGTAATTTATCAATGGTGCTGGAAGTGGCCATACCAGGCAGAGGGTTTGGAGTAAGGCTGGGTTGAGAATGAATGGTGTGAAAGGGTAATAGGTTCAGATGAAAGGAGTGGTCTGAAGTTAAGCCCCATGGTTAGAGGGGCTGCAAGGAGACGACCAAGATCAGGTTCCACAATAGGAGAGGTTGAGAAACAGCATTTTTTTTAAATGATGCACTGGGATGTAGTGTAGTCTTGAGTTGTCTTTTTTTGGTTTTGTTGTGGCTGATCTAGTCGTTTGTCATATCTTTGTCTTTGTCCCAGTCTGTTCTTGTTTTGATCTGCGTTTTTGTTTTTGTCTTAGATGGGTTGGAGACGGGTTTGAAATGGTTAGTAGTTTTTGGGAGAGTGACAAGGTGTTGATTGTCCTGCGCAGGACCAGTCCGGTTTGCTGTATGCCTTTTGGATCCAAAGCAATAAACCTGTTACATTAGACTTAATTAATGATTTGTTTTAATTGCATGGGGAAATTAATAAGTGGGATAGAGACACTTAGCCTACTGGCCAGACTGAGATCGATTTCTTCCACAAATCAGAGTGGACGATGTAGTTTACGGTGTCTATGAAGTTAACTTCAGGCCATAGCCTCATGTCATCTACCCATTCCGGTATCTTAGATGTTTACTACAATGTGACGATATGATTATCATTGTTTAATAAAATATCCGGACCATTTAACCACCTACATAGTTTGGCCATTTATATTTATTGTTCGTAGGGAATTAAAAAAAATTCACCAAAAAAATTGGCAATTCTTTTTAAAACTGTCAGTATTTACAATATTTGAATCTAAGCTATACAATAACTGGCAAGTGACTTCTTCAAATCTTCAAGTTTGTAGGATATACAGGTCTGTAAATATAAAAACTTCAACAGTAGCACCAAGTAGAAACATTCTTTTTGTATTTTTAATATTTGTGCTTTAAAAGGATTAAAATATGAGATGCATTTACAAAAGAGTAACCCAAACTAGCTCCATAATTAAGTCCTTCAATACCAAGAGCTCATCTCAGATAAGTCTCCTCAGCCAACTGGTCCCGAGCCTCAGAGAACCGGCTCTGCAGAGATTAATACACTGTAACATCAGTCAATAGCAACAGCAAACTAGGAAGCTAAAGGAGTTCCCATATTACAGTAAGTAATTCCAACCTTACATGTTAAGTCAACAAGCCAATTCCCATTGATAAACACTTAAGCTTGACACCCAGAAAATGATCTTAATCCTACAAAAGTGAGGAGGGAATGAGTAGGCATTACAGAAAAAAATTTACTTGACTTTCCTTTATGCCTCTGTTCCCCTCTTAGATCTGGGTGGGTCGTATAGAGGTACGTTTGCATCTACATCTATTACCGCTAGCTGATGGCACAGATTTTCTCTAAAATTAAGATGAGAATACATTCTACATCTTTCAAACCCAGCCGTTCCCTCATTCTTTCTGCGCCACTCCTGGAATATAAGGAAACAATAATGCTCAATAATGCTTTTGTCCATTTAATGCGACAAAGAGGAGACCCTAGAAATCCTCAGGTCAAAATTTGGATCACAATTTTGCAGCGTAATTGAGCAATATGTCGGTGAATTATGTGGGCCAATCACTAATCAGGACTACAAAAAAATGGGACAAACACCCTTCAGAAACATTGCATGCGGAGTTCTGCAGAAATGGCCGGGGTCTGCTACCTCAGCAGTTCAATCACAGTAACCTCATCAATAATCCCCCTCTTGCAGTTGTACAATCCATTAAGTCCTTACAGAGACACCCCACCTTTTACTAAATGCAAATCATCAAACCTATACTCCGAAAAAAATTTTGTACCCATTTAAAAATATAACTAGGTGAAAAGGCGTTTTTTTTTTGTATTTGTATTTGTGTGCTCACTTATTTCACTATTTCACTTATTTTTATTATTTTCACATAATCCAAACTAGTTCTGGTCGAATCCTAACATGCTTTTCTCTGCATACTCCTGCTAATTAAACTGTTGAAAAAACAAAACTGACCTCACATGATAGCAGTGGTTAGTTTCTAAAGATCTAGTTTCCTGAAAATCCATGCCAGGATTTACGATAAATGCTCGTTGTAGTGCTTTGCCAGTCCCAGCAAGCAATTTTATATTTGCTTATGTTATACTTTCGTATTTTCTTCTTAGACCCGATATAATCAATTTTATGCCTCTGTTCCCCTCTTAAATCTGGGTGAGTGTAGCTGCACCCCTCTGTATCCAGCCATGATTGTGAGCCAACTGCTCAGATCAGTATATCAATGTAGATTAGTTAGAAGTGATTATCCTGCAACTGGCTGATTTTAAATGACCAAAATACACTCTACACGATAAACCCAAGGTAGGACTAGGCTACCTTATAGAATTTATTTGTATTAGGATAGCTACCCTCTCACCCTGATAACCAGTCAATTTGCTTAAGTCATTTTTTTGACTTTTTAGAGCGATGTTCATCAGCACGCGAAGAATGCCAGATCTGGAAGCAAGGTCGATTGCGAGACATACAAAATGATTTTCCGTTGCATTCGGGAGCAAAACATGCAACAAACGTCTTGTGCTCAATTTTATTTGTTTTATAACAAAGCCAGCAGTTCCGATGCTTCTCATGGTAGCCAGGTACGTGTAACGTATGAAACGACGAGGAAGGCGGACGTTTAGTTGGTTGGTCGTATAGAGGTACGTTTGCATCTACATCTATTACCGCTAGCTGACGGCACAGATTTTCTCTAAAATTAAGATGAGAATACTTTCTACATCTTTCAAACCCAGCCGTTCCCTCATTCTTTCTGTGCCACTCCTGGAATATAAGGAAACTGTTGGTGACCGCTATGTCAATGAAGTGGAAAAACAAAGTTTTCCACCATTTGGTAGATTTTAAGAGAACATTGTAAGTACCTATC
Source organism: Hiodon alosoides (assembly GCA_025775065.1). NCBI lineage: Eukaryota > Metazoa > Chordata > Actinopteri > Hiodontiformes > Hiodontidae > Hiodon > Hiodon alosoides. The sequence continues at coordinate 1,349 of JAOYSI010021648.1, read as the reverse complement.
ATCTGGTCAGACTTGTCAACACCGCCCATGTACTGATTATATTCATAGATGGTGGTAGGCTGGCGCACTTCTGCTCGAGTCCAACAGCCCTTGGTTCTTATCAGCCTTTCTACTGTAGTCGATTCGTTGGCATTATGAAATGACGACAAGCAAGTAACGACTCGAGTATCCCTCCATTGAATTGCTAAAATGTTCCCTCCCTCGATACGACACCATCGCATATCTCCACGGTTGCTACAACGCTCCCATTGTTTGTAGTCCCTCAGAATAGAAGGGAAGTTTAAACGACGGGTACTGCATGTGCCACAAGAATTACAACCAATTTTCTTCAATTCCATAAACAAATCCGGTGACGTGTAAAAATTGTCCATCCATATATTATAACCTTGATGGACAAGTGGCTGGATCAATTCTAAGACAACCTTTTTTGATAAGCCAACGACCCTACCATCACGATTACCGGTGTAAATATTAAAATCTAATGTATACCCACTGTCTGACGCTGCTAGAACCCACAACTTGAACCCCCACCTAGTTGGTTTATCATTTATGAACCGTTTAAAACCTAAAGTCCTGGACTTAGACTTAACCATACGTTCATCAACACTCACATTTTGGCTAGGCTGATAAAGGTTAATACACGTGGATTTTAAGTGATCCAGGAGGTAGCGTAGTTGGTGTAACCTATCTCCGTTATCCTCAGTGTTAGGATCGACAAGATGCAGTGCAGCCATTATGGCATTGAATCGATCACGTGTCATAAATGCCCTAGCCCACAAGCCGTGATGCAAAGAAGCCCTGCTCCAGTACCGATGAGCATCAGGTAACCGTACAATGCCCATATAAATTATGAGCCCAATAAAACGTTTGAACTCCTTAGGAGTAACTTCGGTCCAACCACCTTCACTATTAGCATAGCTAGGTTTTTCCATAACTAGAATCCATCCCTGGTGATTTGTAAATTTACAGATATCAGCTATGATAACTTCTGTGAAAAAAAGGAGGAAGAACTCAATTTCACGACCTAACTTAGCGGTGGTGGATCGAAGAACACGGGTCACAGTAAGGAGGTCAATTCCTACAGGACGACTAGGTCTAAAAGGCAGCGGTCTCACTGCTTCGTTGTCTGGGTCGTCATATGTGAAGAAATTTGGCTTTGAGACACTTTTGGAGCCTTTGGGTGTAGATCGTTTTGGTGTCTGGCGATCCGGTGTGTTTCGACTGCGTTTAGTGGGCGTTTCTGTGAAAGCCATACTATAAAAGAAAAGACCATTCTGAATACATATACGCTATTCTGAACATGCAAACAATAATATAATAATGGAAAACAATGAATTTCCTTACATGAC